>MU855522.1:29915-49585 GCA_033296695.1 Staphylotrichum tortipilum | reverse complement strand
TGGGGGGGTGCAGGGTGTTTACGTTTGGGTATAATGCGGCGTTGGCAGGGGGGAGTGGGGAGGGGGTGGCGGTGCTGGATTTTGCGATGGGGTTGTTGGGGTGGGTTAGGGGGTGGGAGGGGGAGGATTGGGGAGGTGAGTTTCTTTTTCTTGTTTGTTGCTTGGCCGGTTTGAGGCGTTGGGTGTGAGGTGGAAGCCTGAGGTATGAGCAGTGGGCTGACGTTTGGGACAGCATCCGATCGTGTTTGTGGTGCATTCCATGGGGGGGGTTGGTGGCCAAGAAGGTTCGTTTTTCTCGCAATGTATGCGTCTTGCTTGAGCTGACCCTGGAAGGCGTATATCATGGGCAAGATGGATGCGAAGTACCAGCACATCATGGCTCAGGTCCGCGGCATGCTGTTCCTCGGGACTCCTCATCGTGGGTCGGATCTCGCGGGCACCCTTGGAAGCATCTTGAGCAGCTCCTCCATCAATAAGGGGCACTACATCAAGGAGCTCGACAGGATGGCGTTGTCGCTGAGGGATATCAACCAGCAATTTCCCAGCGTGTGTGGTGGCCTACAGCTGGCGCCGCTGTATGAAATCAAGGAGACGCCGTTGGCCACGCCGCTGATGAAGAAAATGGTGAGGACTTCGCGTTCGTCCCTTTTGCAGACTCAATACTGACCATCACCACCAGATCGTCGACAACAACTCGGCCGTCCTGGGATACCCTCAGGAGTTCCGCGCCCCCCTGGACGCGGACCACCACGGCATGACCAAGTTCAAGTCAGCCGACGACCCGAACTACAGCCAAGTCCGCAATGTCTTGTGCATGCTTGTCGAGGAGGCCACGAATCTTCCCTCACCCCCCCAAGACAGCGTCCCCCTGGCGAGCCCTAAGGCGGCTGACAAACCCGACACCCCCGCTCCCACTCGCAGACAGCTTTCTCAGGTCCTCAGCGTCCACTCACACCCCAAGACGGATCTCGACATTCTCCAGGACCGCATCATGGACGGCTCCTGCCGCTGGATCCTCGACCGAGACACCTTCCAGCAGTGGAGAGACGGCGTCGCCGACAGGGGTTGCGCGCTGCTCTGGCTGAAAGGTCTCCCCGGTGTCGGCAAGTCGATCCTGTCCAGCTTCGTCATCCGCACGCTGCACAAAGAACATCCCGGCGTCCCCTGCTGCTGCTACTTCTTCAACTCCCGCGACCAGACCAAGCGGAGCGTCAAGAACATGCTCACGAGCATTGCGCTGCAGCTCGGCATGCAGTCCCGCTCATTTGGCGAGCAGCTGCTCAAGTGGGGCGAGGAGGGCAACGGCCCGGTCGATCAGCTGCAGGCCGTGAATGTGTGGGCATCAATCTTTCAAGATCTGGTGTTTTGCCCGGGCAAGCACACGCCCATGTTTTGGGTCATCGACGGCCTCGACGAGGCGGACGACCCGACAACGTTGGTTCAGTTGTTCAAGAAACTCGAGGCCAGCCACAAGCTTCGGATCTGGATTGCCAGCCGCCATATCATGGAGATGACCGCGCTGCGGGACTTTGGCGCCAAGGTCTCCCTGGACGAAATCACTCTCGACGACACGAGCCACGACATCCGCGCTTACGCTGACCGGTCAGTTGGCTCCATCCTCCCCGACGGCGCCCTCGACGTCAAGGACGATATCTGCAAAACCATCCTCCAAAAAGCCCAGGGCTCGTTCCTCTGGGTGTCCCTCGCTATCGACCAACTGGAGAACAAGTGGCACACGCCCGAGGCCATCCGCGAAGCGCTTGAAGACCTGCCCGATGGCATGGAAGGGTTCTATAACCGCATGATGGCAACCATTGCCGCCCAACGGGCCACCCGCGCGCTGGCATGCCGCATCCTCACCTGGGCCATGTGTTCGTTTCGCCCGCTGAGCCTGGACGAGCTGGAGGTTGCACTTGCGCACGAGTTTCCCCGCTTGTTCAACCTCGAGGGTGCCATCGCGCAGGCTTGTGCGAGTTTCGTCGTGGTCCGGAAGGCACATCTCGCGCTGCTCCACGACACGGCGAGGACCTTCCTCCTGGACCGCGATGGCGTGCCGCCGCTGTCGATCGACTTTCGTCAGGGGGAAGCCCATCTGGCTGAGATGTGTCTGCGGTTCCTCATCCGTCAGGGGAAAGACTTGCGCCGGATACTCAGCTCAGCCGTCCCCGCGGAGCAAGGCGGTGGCCCGCCGGCTTTTGACGAACACCCGTTCCTCGAATACGCCGTCACTTGGTGGGCTTACCATCTCGGTCAGGCGCCGTACAGCCAGGCCCTTTCCGCGCTCGCGCAGGACTTCCTGCGCCGGTTCGCCCTCGTCTGGATTCACGGTGTGGCTCTGTTGAGAGACATGAGGATCCTCACTCGGGCCACCGAATCCCTGACCCGCTTCGTTGAGGGAGCAGCTAAGCTCGAAGGGGAGGCTGAGATTCATGAGCTCTTCGAGTGGGCCACGGACCTGAGGCGGATCGTCTGGCGCTTCGGCAGCGATCTCATCAACTACCCTCTGTCCATCTATCACTACATGGTTCCATTCTGCCCAAGAGAATCCATGATATGTCAGTGGTTCCCCACGGCCCAGAGCCTCACGGTGGTCGGAGACACGGAACAAGTTTGGCATGAGCGCGTTGCGCGTCTCTCGATTCCCGATAAGATTTGGTTCAGCCGCACGCCGCCGGTGTTTTGCAGTGGTCCATATTTTGTCGTCTCGGTCGGCGAAGGGGTTTTGATCATCTACTATGCCGAATCCTGCCAGGAGGCAAGGAGAATCGCGCACGGCGAAGGGCTTCTGGTCATTGCCCCTCACCAAACATCAACTCGTGTCGCAACTGCCGGGGTAACCGAGATACGGGTCTGGGATTTGGCCACAGGGGAGATGGTCTTCTGCCTTCCTTCCTTCCCGGAGCGCGAAATCCTCGCTCTGGAATTTGGAGTCGAGGACGAGACATTGTTGATCGGGTACGACGACCGATCGATCCACTGTGTTTCTTTAGAAACGTCGGAGACGGTATGGAGCCACGTGCTCGAGGCATCAGGCGCACAGCTGCCAGTGCCTATGCACTTCATGTTCATCAACGCCAGGATCGGCAAGGTAGCGGTTGGATACGGGACCGAGTCCCCGGTTTATGTCTGGAACCTGGTTTATGTCTGGAACCTCAGCGAACCTTCCGGCGAGCCCCGAAAAATGCATTGCGAGTCTCAGAACAAGTTTCTCGGACCGGAACAGGATAAATTCCCCCCCCCCCAAGAAGAGCGATCTGGCACGCGGGCAGTTCCCCCACCCTGGTGCTGAACCGAGGTTTCGAAGTCTTTGAATGCGATCTCAAAACCGGCAGCTCTCGGAGCATCTGGAGCTCAGAGTTCGGGAGGACCGGCGAAATTGCTGGTAGTTCAGACGGCAATCTCATCGCCGCCCAGATTGCCGCCCAGAATGGCGATATGAGACAAATCAACATCTTCACAGGACCACCAAACTACTCACTAGTGGGATGGCTGAAGAATGATAGGATGATACGCGGTCTTACTTTCAGTCCCGATGGTCGGCGGCTCTACCTCGCCAATTGGGTTCGCTGCGACGTCCTGGAGCCGGCAATACTACACGGGGCCGACCACACGCCTCAAAAACGGGTCACCAAACTGCGGGGGAAACCGCCGAAGTTCCCCAGTGGTGGCTGGGAGTTGGGCAACCTGGACTTTGTGGCAAGCCCTGATGGCAAGTTGTATGGTGTGCGAAGCGACGGCGCGTGTATAAACATATACACAACGGAAACCGGCGAGCAAGTCCGTTGCTTATCGAGCGGCTGGAGCTGTGCTGCCGGTGATACCTGTGAAATGGCCTGGTCGCCCTCAGGCCGGTACGTCACCATGGCGACAGGATTGGAGAGCAACCTGGTGCTCTCTGACATCGGACATTCATCTAATAGTGGCCAGGATGGCGGGGAGATCATCAAGTTGCGGCTACCATGGAAGGGTGTGCATCAACTCCTGTTTCATCCTTCAGAACGGCTTCTCTTAGTTTTTCTGACAGTCTCGGATTCAGAGTATGCAGCCAGGCCGGTTGTCTTCGACATGAACCAGGGAAAGCTTGTAGCCACTGGCGCTTTCCTGGACTGCAATCCGGTCAGCGGTCAATGGCTGGCCCACCCCACCGACGACTCACTGCTCCTCTACGTTGATGTTCATTGCATTCGAGCATCAACTGGAACTCCCTGCCTGAAGCCGGCTCCGTGAACCTGGCCGTCTGGAATTTGGGTGAGCGCGGGTGGGACTCGCAAACAGACACGATGCATGGCGTCGACGAGGTCAGACCCAACCTGGCGGCTACCATGGCCCGGGTCCTTTGGGTTCTCAAAACGGCCGTGGTTGACGGGGGTCAATTCATTGTGCTTGGGGCGGAGGTTCGAGGCGACCGAGGGCAGCAATTGCCCCGAGTGCTGGTTGTCGATATCCAGACGGCGCGACAACACTTCTACCTACCCAGGGATTGGTTGGAAGCGGCGTGGGGAGGGAGGTGTATCATTACCAAGCTGGGAATGATTCTCTGTCCAACAGTTAATGGCGTTGCGATCATTAAAGACTGGTTCAAGGAGTGACGAGGTTGGTCACGGTTGAGCGGTGACACAGGGGCAAGGGAAAGGCTCCAAACGCGCAGTGGACGGGCAGAAGGTCAATTACAACAGGGAGCCTGCAGCGGCAGCCGCACACGCTGTGAACCGGGCGAAGCATCGATTTGGGTTGGCTCTCCTTTCCTTGACGCGCGATCCTGTCCGCCACGGCGGTGGATGCTTCATGGGAGGGGATGACATGCGAGGAGGTTGTGGGCGTGTGTGGTCTGCGGAGGGTAAAGAAGGCTTTGCGTGGGAGGAGGCTTTACTTACCGGGGTGGTCGGCGGTGATGGTATACGAGTAGCGTTGAATTCCGAGCTCGCTGTTGGATTGGAGTTTGGGGATTGCTGTTGCTGATGATGGGAACCGTTGCTTGCTCGTGCATCGTTGATCGGTACCGATCCTGTCTCGACCAACACACATCGATAAGGTAACTAACACACCGAGCCGTCCATAATCCACAGCCATAGGAAGAGAGTTTACACAAGGATCAATCTAACTACTCCCAATGTTTAACGGCCGACCGCAAACATCCACCGCCGTGTCGTCGAGCGTCGCATTGACGCGGAACGAGGCCGTCCCCCCGCGTCCCGTCACTGTATTGATCTTGAAGGTAACGTTGGCGGACCCCACAAGCCAGTAGTCATGTACATCAATGTCGACCCTCTGCTTGATGGTCACGACTGGCGGTGTGTTAGTTGTGTGGACAGGTGTTGTGATCGGGGTGGTAGTTCTTACTTGAAGGGCCAACTCCGCAGATTCCCCGGATGTCGATGGTGAAGGTGCGGTCGTTGTGGAAGGTGCTGACGTTTCCGCCGTGGAATCGATATTCGTCAATGATCGTGCGATTTGGGTTGCTCGAGTGGATGGCCCAGGTGAAGCGAGCTTGGTCGCCCTGGGCGCCGCGGGAGTCGGTGATGTTAACGTCCCAGTATCCGAGATCAACAGCGGCAGATACCGCGGAGGCTCCGGCTAGGGTGGTGAGCAGGGTTGAGAAATGCATGGTGTAAAATAACGTGTGGTTATGGGATACGGTCTGTGTTCGGATCGTGGTTGGGAGGCCGGAAGCACCTCCCTTTATCTTCCTCTGCAAGGAAGATCATTAACTAGTTAACAGGCTAGTTACTCAAATCCTGGCAACGTTTGGCCACGTTGTAAATAATCAGGGACACGTAACGGTTAGTTGCAGGCACACGTAACACTAGGTTACATTGCGACTTCGTAATAATATATCCTCGGGAGAATGCGTCTGGCGAACTGCTGGCCTGGCAGGCCGCCCTCGCGCTGCGACCTATCTCCCTGATCCTCACGCTAGATTTTCCCGGTTAAAGTCGAATTTGTTATCGCCTGAGCAAAGACTCAACGTTGAACCCGCATGGTTGCGGACAAGCGGAGGAAGGGCTGCTGTTTGGAACATTGCAGAGCGAGCAGGGACAACGCAGGTAACCAAGCATGCGTACGGTGCTACGGTGTTGATTCTGTTTCACCTCCATATTTTGTATCGCTATTAATTACAAGGCGAGTCCGTAGTACCCAGCCATTTCCCGAAAACTGAATCAAGTTGCGGGCCTCTGAACGCCAGGGTAATGGGCCGTGGTCTGTGATATCTTGGTAATTTGAAGGTCTGTGTTGTTATTCCTGCCTGCCTCTGAATGGGAGAATCGTGTCGTTGTCCTCTGCACTCTACCATGCACATTATACCTTTCAACTCCAACCCAAAGAGCATGATGAAACAATCTCGTTTATCCCATGTTACCTCCGTAATCCCCAGAACCATCCTAATCTTCGGGTCTCCTGCGCCAGAAACACAATCCCAACCACTTTGAACCCCTAGACAGTCTCTTAGTTGCTTTTTTCATGCCACCCCCCAACGTTCGACCCCCCGCCACAGCCACCCACCAGTTCCCGTGTATTCTCAACTCCAAAATATCTTCCTACATCCCCTTCACAGTCGCCGTCGTCGTCGGCAAACTGCACCGCCGCCAAGTAATAGACCACCACAGAGTTGAGACATTGATATGCCCCAACCGTATCGGCACGACCAGTGTTGTTGTGGTGGACAGAGTCGAAAGGGGAAATGTTGAGACTGAGAAAGTTTGGGAGGGAAGCGTGGATGTGCCGGTTTGAACTGATGTGTCGGTGCTGGTGTTTTCGGTCGCGGAGGAATCCGGGTTTGGTGAGGCGGCTGAGGAGGAGGTGGTGGGCTCGCACAGCAATGGGGGCGTTGGAGGAGTCAGGAGGCTAGTGGTCGGTGCTTGCGTGCTGGGTGATGGGGTTTCGCTTTTGGAATTTGGGGGGAGCGCGGAAGCCTGAGATGTTGGATCATCGGAGGCATTGAGGGGAGTCGCGGTGGTGAGCGCCATGATGGCGAGGAGGAGCGTGGCTTCCAGACGAAGGGGTTTCATGGCGGGTGAAATACTCAAGACTCAGCTAGGATATAGAGGATGGAGAAGGCGAGGAAAGGCCAACCTGGGACTCGGGACTCGCGCTGGAGCCGGAGGGTACTTTATCCATCGATTGCTTGCCATGACCTCGTTATGGGACAGTCTAAATTTAGCCCGTTCTGGGCGCTCGGATGCACAAGCAATCTGGGGGTAATTACTGCCTGAATCCCTCAACGGTTTCTACAGGACCGCCACGACATGGTTGGACAAGAGTGGGAGGCTTTTGGGTTCCTTGCTTGGACGGGGGGAGTTAAGCATGCTGGGGAAGCATTCTCCCACCAGCCTCGCCCATGTGCCCACCGACGTCGGCTTTGACGGCTTCCACCCACGCGCCCACGTGGGCAGCAAGCTGTGCCCTACGAGCTCGTAGGTTTTATAGCCGCCGCCTTTTGAAGGACTTCCTGCTCCCACCCTGGAGTCGGCTGCGGCTCTTCTCTCGCCACATAGAGAGGCTCAGGAGGAGGGCGACGCAGATGTCGCCGGGTTGGGCATGGGGCGGCACCACGCCCATGATAGGGCGAGACGTCGTCGAAACGCCCAAGGTCTGCGTGTGTCGAAGGATGGCAAGCCGTCGTCCCTGGAGAGGAGATGCCCCATGCAGAGGGTCGAGATAGTCGTAAATGGCGTCAACCAAAGGGTCTGCAATGAGCATATTTTGCTGATCCGCCCGGGTGTAAGACCAGTGGTTCAACGCGGTCGCCCATTTCGTGTTGGACTCGGCATTTTGTTGTCGGTGCTGAGGAGATGCCTGTTGTTGAAGCGCAGAGAGTGAGTTGAAAAGGCTGAACAAGACATCTCTGATCCGTTTCCGCGGCCCATCCCTGCCAGGCGCACTCTTTGCGCCGCCCGGCGTTGGCAAGCCCAGCAAGATTTCCTGACATCTCTCCAGTAGCTCCCGTGGCAGGGCGGAGGGCGGTGGGAACAGCGGGCCTACAACCTCGACCACCATCGAGACCTTGTGGCCGAGGCATACCAGGATGGGGGGATTGCTGACCACGGCGCACCACCGACGCACGTCCTCCAGGAGGGGGTTTTTCTCATCCGGGTTCAGCCAGCCGTAGGCCCACACCGAGCCTGCGCCAAAGTATGTCAGGGCAGCGGCTTCAGGTCCTTTGGCATGCTCCAGTTCGGGACCCACGAGGGCAGACCCTATGGTCGCTAGTCCGGTGGGCCCCCATCCTCCGCAGCAGTCCCCCCAGAGTCGGCCAGTCCGTGCTCCCCTGCGCCACCATCTCCGTCTCAAGTCTCAACTACATGCCTGGCCGTCTTGGTATACACCTCCCGGGTGTCAATCCCATAATCCACAAACCCCGCCCCCACCGCCACCCTCAACATCCCCAGCACGGCATACACCAAGTCCCTCTTATCCGTCGCCGCCGACCCCCTCCGCGCCGCCAACAACTCCAGCAGCTCCATCCCCCCGCCGCCACAAAACCTCTTCCTCGTCTCATCCATCCCCCTAATCAACCCTCCCCCCGCCGGCACCCGCAGCACAAGCTTACACACCTACACCACCCACCTCGCCCTGCCCCCGCGCATTGCACCACCGGATCACATGACATCACCAGCTCCTGCAGCACCCACGCGCGCGTGAACCACCGCCGCGCAAGCAACCCTTTCACCGCGTCCTCATCACCCGCGTCTGCAGCCCCGTCCGCGGCGCGCACCAAAACCCTCTCCACCGCCTCCCCCCACCCTCCCCAGCACCGAGAATCGATAACAGTGTGATCCGCCCCATCAGCCGCACCTGCGCGTTGCGCTCGGGGATGTTGCCCTGATCAATACAGACCGCGTCGGCCCAGACCGCGGTGGGGAGGGTCGCGTGGCGGAGGGTGAGCAGCGCGGTCGAGAGGGAGGCTGTTATTCCCAGCGTGCCCTCCGCAGCCAGGACAGTGTTGGTGGGGTTATTACGGGGATGGGAGAGTGGGATGGTGTTGGTCGGGGTGAGGTCACCCCAGACGTAGGAGAGGGCGATGTAGCCCATGTGGAGGTCGGTGGAGCAGGCGCGGGTGGTGGTGGGGAGGAGGTGCCCGCGGAGGGGGCGGTGGGGGACGGGGAGGGGGAGAGGATGAGGAGACGGATTGAGTCGGGGGTGGGAAGGGGGGGTGTATTGGAAGGGGGGGTGTATTGGAAGGGGGCGGGTGGTGGTCATGGTGTGGTGTGGAGGGTTGTGGTGATGTGTTGGGTGAGTTGTGAGTTGTGGGTTGCTGAGAGTCTGAATGGAACGGCGGGCGGGGAAGCTGAAGTGACCTCTATGCCTGATGTGGCTGTGCTGTGCCAGACAACGCAAGGCTCGGCCGGGCTGGCGACCTGCATCACGCAGCCGACATGGCATTGCGAGGAAATAGAGAACAACACCCGATTGGGGTGCACGTTAAATTTTGAAACAGAGAATAAATTGTATACACAAAAAGGGGTGAACGAAGGCATGGAACATGGTCGGGGCCACCCCATCCCCTAGTCCGATTCACTCAGTCCCTCGCCCTTATTTGTCCCTCGCCCATGCCCTCGCTCTCAAATGATGGGCGTTGGCTTATTATCTTGGTCCAAAGACGAGGCGTCAGATAGAGGGGGAGTCATGAGTGTACCATCACGGATCAATTACTGTTTCTGTTTGTTAGTTGATGTACCCCTCAACCAGGCTTGATCAACATAGACTTACAGCAGTGGTGGTCTCGGCATCGCAGGCCTCCTCGGTCGTCGACGACACAGGGGCACTGGTCTTGGTGGTGATGGTCACAAAAGTGGTGGTCTCGGGCTCGCAGGCCTCCTCCGTGGTCGAGCTGACGACGGCCGAGGTGCTCGTCGAGCTCGGCGGGGCAATGGTGGTGCTCGTCTCGGGCTCGCAGGCCTCCTCGGAGGTAGAGGTGGAGGAAACGACAGCCGAGGTGCTGGTCGAGCTCGGGGGAGCAACGGTGGTGCTAGTCTCGGGCTCGCAGGCCTCCTCCGAGGTGGAGGTGGACGAGACAACGTCCGAGGTGCTGGTCGACGAGGCGGACGTCTTGGTGGTGCTGGTGACGACCTGGGTGCTGCTGGCCTCGCCGGGGATGCACTGGCTGTACCACTCGTTGGTCACGGCGCACTTGTAGCCGGCAACACAGCTCGTCGGGCCGGTCCACCCGTTGCCGCCGCACTGGCCGTAGGGCCCGCTCTGGCCGCCCTGGCTGGTGCTGGTCGAGGCCGTGGACGAGGTCGTGGAGGTCGACTTGACGCTGGTGGTCGAGGTCGACTTGACGCTGGTCTGTCCAGCGTCGCCGGGCAGGCACTGGCTGTACCAGTCGTTCTGGTACACGCACTTGTAGCCGGCCACGCAGGTCGTCGGGCCCGAGAAGCCCTGGCCACCGCACTGGGCCCACGGCCCGCCTTGGGCGGCGGCGCCCGTGGCGAAGATGGCGGCAACGATCGAGGACTTCATGTTGGACGTGTGGCTCGACGGGTGGGGCGGAGTTGATGGGTGATTGACAGGGCAGAGACACCAAGAGGGAACGGGAGGGGAGAGGAAAGCCACCGCCGAGTCAGCCCTCCTTTATACGTGCATGAAATCGCTCTCTGTGGGGAATGGCAAACCCCGGATCAGGACCGAAGTCCCTCCCGCATCCAGCATCCTTCGTTCTGGGGAAGCGCTGGTGGAATTGTTCGACAGAGCTTCGGGGGGAACCGTTTGAGCCGTTGAGCCCAGGCGAGTGGAGGTAGGGCATGGGGGGGGATGGATCCGCCGAGCCCTAAGGGTCACGTCGAGGGTGCGGCGGGGCACAACCCGGCTGCCAGAACCGCTCTAATCTCGACCGCCCAGGCTGCGGGACGCATGCAAGGGGAGATGAGGCGATTCAGCTGGGCCGATGGGCTCAGGCACGAGGGGGGTGGGCTCGGAGAGGGGACCTGGGGGAGGTCGCGAATTCCGGGTAACTGGCAAACTCGACGGTGGGGAAGGAAGGGTCGGCGGGTGTTGCCGAGGGTTGGCGTCCGTTGGCGAGCGTTGGCGAGCGTTGGCACGGGTGGGCACGGCTCGACACTGGTCGGCGCCGGGTGGGCGGGCCCAAAACAAACCCGGATGGTGATGCCCCGTTCTGCGTGTTTAGGCACGACCGGGACAACCTCCGCTCGCCAAGACGCCGTGAGCCTGGTAACGAGTCCCTGAACCCACCTCTGCACCACGGCCCCAGCGTGGTATTCAGTGATGGCGACCCCGAACACTTGCCAGGGAGCCCCTAAAATCCCCTTCAACCCGGCGCCAATCACCCCCGTGTTCCTGGAACCCCCTGCACGTGGAAGCACGATCGATCGACACTGCGCGTGCGGGAATCTTGCCGCTCCCGACTTTTCCAGAACATTGTTGGTTGTTTCGTTTCGTGGTAGACTGTGGGGGTCGGGAGGGGAAGCCCCGAGCAGGTGTCTGTTGACATACAGACTTCAAGAGGCATATCATCAGCTACGGTACGGAGTACCGCGGAGGACATCACCCCATCCAGGGATACGGGGGAGGCAGTGAGAGTCGACGGCGTCAACACTCTCGGACGGGGCAAATGCTCATCGTGGTGGAACGTGTCCCCCCTGGTTGCGAGATAACACGGAGGCCACTTTGGGGCTAACAGGGTGTTTCCGCAAGCTTCTCGGTCCCTTTTGCTTTTCATCTATGCTTGCCCAGGCCCGCTCGTTTGGGAGTGGGATTAAGGGGCGCGGCGGGGACGCGGCGGTCAACGCTGAGGGGCGACGGTGGCGGTAAACCTGACACATGCGCAACGGGGTCGTCAACGGCCACTGTTCTTCGGGTCAACTCTGTTCCTTCTTCTCCTCGAGGAAAGGGTTTTTTTTGTTGTTGTTTTTTGAATTTGTTTTTGAGTTATCTTGTGACCCCATGAAATGACTTCCTGAGCCTTCTCGTGTTCCACAACCTTCCCCCAGTCTCATGGACGAAGCACTCGGCCCTTACTTTCCCGGTGACAGTACCGCTAGAGGACATCATGTCTCCCAGTCAGTGTGACTCCGTTACAAGTGTGACATATGAACACGGGGGAACGAACCGGACCCCCACCAACGAGGACGTGTTTTATGTCGCCCGTCGCAGACCGGCGAGCAGACGGTGTTAACCAAGAAGCATACCATCTACCAGAGTAAAGTTGGTTCCCAACATCAGCAGCCAGTGCCTCCCACTCAGTGCTTTCTGCCCATGAAGCTATCATCACACCCTCCTCGGCTCCAAGGATGCAGCCATCACGCCTTAACGCTCTCTTCCTCCGCCGACAGTGGTGCCTAGGCACTTCCTAGCCCCTACCTTTTGCACCAGCGCCTCTCAGCAAGTACCCTCAGAGCTCCCGGTCCATCTTGAACCACTCCCTCGTATCGAGCTGCCGAACGACCTAGCCCGTTCCGCCTGCCCCCACCCCTCGCAACATCTGCCTCCACTCGACGGGCTTTTCCGCCGTGCTCTTCAGATGGTTGTGGTTCAGTTATCACCACCTCCTTCAACATCTAGACCAAATCACCCCCTTCGAGTACATACACACCCCAAACCCCTCTCCGCCCAACACACAAACCTCCCCGTCCATCCCAATCGCAACCTGGCTACCACGGCCGTGGCAGTGATGTTTGTGATTCAGCTTGGGGCAGATGCTTGCTGGACAGATCCAGCAGGGGTTGTTGAAGCACGGGAGTTGGTTTAAAGCCAGTCGCATGGCCTTCTTTGAGTCCCTTGCAGAAAACCAAGATTAGAAAAACATGCACCCTAGCCATGGTGTTGTCTCGCGGTTTGCCTCGCCCACCCTTGCCCGTTGCGGCCCACAGCTCTTGAGGACCCACCTCCTCCCAATCTTTTGATGATCACAAATCTCAAGCTTGACCCCATTTCCACCTCCCTGCCTGACCCCTCCCGTCGCTCTCGTTGAAAATGCCCGCTCTGTTGGTGCCTGAGGATTGCGAGTGGGGTGTACAGGGCGGGGAGATGGTAGCGCTTGAGGAGGGTTTGAGGGGTACCGTATTGTGAGAAGACTCGGAAGGTATGGCGGATGGTGCAGTTGTTATCGTGGCGTGAGAAGAGGATAAGGCGAATGTCGAGTTGGCGCTACTGGTGAAGGGTGATGCAGAGAAAGCTGCAGGGAGGCATAGACTATGTCCATGATGGATGAGGCACGAGATGCCAGGTGCGTCCATCAGCTCCCGAGTGCTTCACTTTCCCCCTCATGTATCAACGCACCGGCCCCCGTGGGCCGCCTGAAAGTCTTCCTATCTGCCAACCTCGGTTTGTGTGTTTTGTTTGGGATGAAAGTGTCAGGGTCTCGGCAAGCGGGGTGAGTCGGCCGGTGATGACGTGGGGGTGAAGGAAAAAAGCAGTGGAAGCCTATGGGCACGTTTCATTGCCTCCCGCGGCTCAGGCCAATTGGTTCCAGGCAAACAGGCAGCAGGCTTCGTACATATAAGGGCTCCTGGGCTCAACCCGCCCTCTCTCGCCAACTTGCGCGGCACACCAAACCTCGGCACTCATCCACCCTTGGGTACTCCGCCAAACAACACTCGCAATGGGCCATCCTCCAGTCTCGGCAACGGGGAAAGCCGTGGATGCGGACATACACTGGTACGGTCGCAACCTCACGCAGGAGCTGGAAAACGAGCACACGGGGTCTGCGATGGGACTCAAGTTCATGGCCTTTGGCCGAGACAGGGCCGATGCGGACATCGCCAAGAAGACGCCGCCGGTCGCCATCCCCGTGATCCTCGATCCCGCCACCCCCGTGGCCTCGGCCGCCGATTTGCAGCGCCTCGTTGAAGCAGACAAGTTGCCCGAAACCGCCGCCGCCACTAGGGTCGATGATGGCAAGGAAGTCATGGTCGGCAACATCAGCGGCGACGAGATGGGCAGGCTTCAGGAGAGGGCTGAAGTGTGGTACGTAAACAAGGAGCCCATGGTCTTGATCCATTTACACGGAGCCCTACGCTGCGCCGTGTGGGTGGAGAGACTCAAGGAGGGCGTGACGCTGGAACAGCCCACGGGCCTGGATGAGAGCGCTGTAGGAGAGGACGGAAAGGAAGAAGGGCCAGTGAAGGAGGAGGAGGAGGCGGAGGAGGAGGAGGACGATGTCTCCGAGGACAAAGAGGGACCCGCCCCCGACGACGCTCTCGACGTCGAGCTCGCCCAGGTGAATGATCACGGCCCAGCACACCACCATCAGCAGCAGCACCACCAGCACCCACTACCCACCCCCCTAAAAAACCACTGACCGCCTCACTCACCCCCCAGCCCTGCAACCTCGCCCCGGCGCCAACCCGTGCCAGCGTCCGCTCGCGCGTCTCGCGCATCCTCACCCGCAACCGCACACGACGCGAGCGCATCCCGTTCGAGACGCCCATCCCCCTCTCCAACCTCTCCGAGGGGATCGTCGGCTGGGACTCCCAGGGCGATCCGGCCAACCCGCTCAACTTCCCCGAGCGCACCAAGTGGCTGATCGTGGGCCTGCTGTCGGGCATCACGCTGCTGACGCCGTTCGCGTCGTCGATTCTGGCGCCGGGGATCGCGAGCATTGATAAGGAGTTTGGGAACAGGAATGATATTGTGGGGACCATGACGGTGAGCATTTATTTGTTGGGGTATGTCATTGGGCCGTTATTTCTCGCGCCGCTGAGTGAGTTGTACGGCCGCCAGCCGGTGTTGGCGGCCGCGAATGTGTTTTTTTGTCTGTGGCAGATTGGCTGCGCGCTGGCGCCGTCGATTGGGGGTTTGATTGTGTTTCGGTTCCTGGCGGGTGTTGGGGGGTCGGGGTGTTTGGTATGTTGACTTCTCCCAGGCCCGTTTGGCTTCGTACAGAATAATACTCGCCTTGTGGGGGAAGACGAGACCATCTCCTGGATCATGATGGCCAACTGACAGGTGGTGTGTTCTAGACCCTCGGTGCTGGCGTCATTGCCGACGTCTTCCGTACACACGAGCGCGGGTTTGCTATTGGCATCTACACATTGGGCCCGCTCCTAGGTAAGTCTCAGACCTCACTCTCCCCCCTTTCCTCTGCCTGTCTCACCACCTTTCCTTCAGGCCCCACGATCGGCCCCGTCCTCGGCAGCTGGCTCGTCGAGACGATCGGCTGGCGCTGGGACTTCTGGATCGTCTTCATCGTGGCCGTCGTCATCACGACCCTCTCGCTCGTCTGCGCCAAGGAGACCAACCCGCGCATCCTGATGCAGAGCAAGGTCAAGCGGCTGCGCGAGGAGCTCGGCCGGCCCGACCTGCGCAGCTGCTACGACGAGGCCGGCGCCGAGCACCTCAGCCCCACGCGTGTGCTGCTCAACGGCCTCGTGCGCCCGACCAAGATGTTGTTCCTCTCGCCGCTCGTCCTTCTGGTGTCGCTGTACATCGCTTTCACGTACGGCACGCTGTACCTGCTGTTCACGACGATCCCTGTCGTGTTTGAGGAGACGTACGGCTGGAGCGTCGGCATCACGGGCTTGGTGTACATCTGCCTGGGGCTCGGCAACATGTCGGGCTGGGCCGTCATCACGCTCTCCTCTAACAGGGGCGTCGTCAAGCGCACCAAGGCCAACGACGGCGTCTTCGAGCCCGAGATGCGCCTGCCGCTGAGCATCTACTTCAGCTTCCTGCTGCCGCCGACCTTCTTCCTGTACGGCTGGGCGACCTACTACCGCACGCACTGGATCGTGCCCATCATCGGCCTGTTCCCCTTTTCTTTTGGCATCATCGGCCTGTTCCTGCCGCTGACCACGTACCTGGTGGATTGCTACCCCACGTATGCCGCGTCGGCCATCGCCGCCAACACGGTCATCCGCAGCTTGGCGGGCATGCTGCTGCCACTCGCCGGGCCGGCCATGTACGAGCGCCTTGGGCCGGGCTGGGGCAACTCGCTGCTGGGGTTTTTGTGCGTGGTCATGATCCCCGTGCCCATGTTGCTGCATCAGTATGGGGCGAAGCTGAGGAAAATGGGGTTGCAGTTGTAAATAGCGATGGACTCATGAAGGGAAGGGGAGGGGAGGTTGGCGAAACGAAGGGGTGAGGGTTAAAACATTGCATTGAAGCCATCCAGCCCACCCAGCGCACTAGTAATAATCTTGATCTCGACCGAGCTGCTCCTCTGCCAAAACTCCCATCTGGGGATCCCCGTGCGAACGACTTGGCACGCCGCCTGGACAGAGCTAACCCGAACCCGAGCCTACCGGGTTGCCTTCCGGCCCAACCTTGAGCACAGAACCTTACCCAGTCCGGCATGGGCTGCGACAGGTGGAGGTGAGAGCGTCAAAGCGCAGCGCCTTGCGCCCCCGGTACGAGCCCAGAGAGGGCGCTTGGCGGGCCTCGCCCCCTGGTTGACCCGCTGGCACCGGTCTGCTGGGATGCGCCGCTCGCGGGGATGGGATTCCCGTTTTCGGGCTCCCAATCAAAGCGCGTTTGCGCCACCTTGGGACCGGGAAAACCCATACAAAAGCGCTGCGGGAGAGAGGGACGCGGTCCGCGGCTTGGACTCTGTCTGCCCCTGATCAAGGACCATTCGTGGTCTTGATCACAACCAAACCACCGGAACGCGACGACAACGAAAACCATTATGGCGTCGCCGATCCCCAGCATGGCCCTGCTCGGGGAGAACGAGACGCAGGCGCCACAGCTGATCGCCTCGGCCACGCTGTTGTGGGTCCTCGCGGCTAGTCTCGTTGCGTTGCGCTGCTACGTCCGCACCAAGATTGTCAAGGCGTTTGGCACGGAGGACTGGACGCTCTTAGTTGCGCTGGTGAGTCCGGGCTGCCCCGCTGGTGTGTCGTGGGGGTAGTGCTGGGATGGCAGGCTGACAGGATCGCAGTTCTGTTCGCTTGGCCATAGTGTTTGTTTGGCGACATGTTAGTCTCTGTTCGCGAGTTGAGAAGAGTCATGGCTGACAGTTCCCTGCAGTGACGGCGTTTGGATATGGCAAACACACGTGGTGGATCACCCCCGACCAGTTCGTCGCCTCGGCAAAGGTCAGGCGGGCGCAGCCGATGCCCCCCTTCCAACAACACCAGCTAACCAAGCCCCTCTCCCTCCAGATAACCTTCGCCATGCAGGTCTGCTACATGGTCAGCCTGGCCTTCACCAAGATCTCGATCCTGGTGCTCTACCTGCGCATTCTGACGTACCACTACGCCCGCTGGTTCACCTGGTCCATCCTCGTCCTGACTGTTGTCTACAACCTGGTGGCCTTCGCCATCCAGGTCACCACCTGCATCCCGCTCAAGAAGCTCTGGGAGCCGGGCGACTACGGCAAATGTCACTCCATTACCCTGGCCTGGGCGCTCATCAGTCTCCACGTCGGCACGGATTTTCTTGTCTTCGCCCTGCCGACTCCGATCATCGTCACCATGACCATGCCGTTGCGGCAGAAGCTGCTGCTCATCGCGCTGTTCAGCCTGGGTTTCTTGTACGCCATCCCCCCTTCCCCAACCCCTAACCCCTTTTCTTCACCACTAACACGCAACCCCAGCGCCTGCGCCGTCTCGCTCATTCGCACAATCTACCTCCGCGTCGTCTTCTCCGTCACAGCCGACCCCTCGTGGGACTCGCTCAGCATGTCGCACTGGAACGCCGTCGAGGTCAACGTCGCCATCGTGTGTGCCTGCCTCATGACCATGAAGCCGCTCATTGCGAAGCTGTGGCCGCGGCTGCTCGACCCGGCTCCAGAGCACGATCCGGAGGATTCGGTGAGCCAAGGGAACGGGGAGTCGCCGGGTGGGTCGTTGAGTGGAAGGTTCAAGAGGGAGTTGTGAGGGGGGTGGGTTTTGGATTTAATGTTTAACTAGTTAGTTATTTTAGTTGTGCAATTTTATGGCTCTCGTCACATTCAGAAACAGTGGATGACTGCCCGAGTCGCCAGCTATAAGTTGCTGCATGAAGTTGCCCTGACGTCGGTTGACAGGGGCGAGGGGATAAAACATGGGACCAAATGGTGGTCCTACTGGTGCAGATGTGGCACTTGGTTGTGTTGGCACTTTTCTCCCTTCTGCCCATTAAGTTCATCCGCGGGAAGCACCCCACAGCAACAGAAACCTCACATGTGTACCACAGACATACAGTCCGGCTCGATGTATTAGCCCGAACATTATATTTTGCCTAGCGTTGCTGTTCCATCTCCGCTTGAACCCGACCATACAACGTATGCGCCCACACCCGATACCCATCCCGATTCAGGTGAACGTGATCGTCCAGGTACTTGGCCACCTCCTCGCTGAGCTCCTCTCCCGTCTCAAACTCCATCGGCGCCTCCAAGTAGTCCAAGATCCCCTCCCCAAATTGCGACTGACCGAACTTGGAAGCCTCCTTGACCCACTCGTTCGCTGCCCGCACAAACTTCGTGGGCACATCCTTCCGCGGAAACAGGGACGTGGCAACCACGTAGCTCGGCGCGCCGTCCTTCCGTCTGATGGACAACAGAGCCGCAATGACCTTCTGCAGCATGGACTCGTAGGCAGCCGGCATCCCCTTCTTGGGCGACAAGTTGTTCGTCCCGATCTGCAGCACCCACATCTTGACGGTCCCAATCTCCGCAAACAGCGGCAGCAGGCCCGGCAGGTTCTTCTCCTCGTCCTCGTTCCCCTCCGACCCGACGAGCCGATAAATGAGATTCTCAATCTTGTCGCCGCCCACGCCGGCGTTGAACGCGCGGTCAAAGCGGACGGCGTTGGGGCCGTGCTCACTGGCGAGGGCTTCGTCGTCCATCAGGAACGGGGAGGGCCACGGCGCGGGGAAATTGGGCGACCCGCCCGTCGTGAGCATGCGCTCGATCATGGAGTCACCGATGAAAACGACGGTTGGACCGGGGCGGGCATCTGGGCCGAGGCAGGATTGCAGGAGCGGGATGTGGGTGGTTTTGGAGGTCTCGTGAGAGCGGGCTTTGTATTTGGCCAGTAAGCGGAGGTTGGCGATGGCGGTCTCCAGAGGGAGAGTTGGGCATGACACTTGCTCGGTGGCAGAGCTCGACCCAGTTGCTGCGTCGGGGGTGTTGGCGTCGGCCATCTTGATGTCTGTGGTGCAACGATTTCTTAGCAATCTTGGGATGTTGAGTTTGTCGTCCTGGTGGGTGGTTCATTGCGTAATTCACCTTGATGCCAGTGTCTTTCTTTATGTTGTGGAAGGGGCTGAATGCCCGCGGCGTCGGCCAGCCGAACTGGGCTTGGCCGTGAGGCGCAGACAGCTGCGGTTGGTCTCGCTTGAATTTGGACCAGAGGGGGACGAGGCAGACTCGAGATGCCGCCCGAGGACTCACCTGCTGGCCGGCCGGTGTGACTGACGAAGATTGAAGTTGAGGGTTTTGTTGGCTTTGGTGAGAGCCACAGGGGATTATATCAGCCATTGGATCTTCTTGCGGGAGACCAGCTCATTTCGCTGCCGCCTTCAAGACTTCGGCAGGCTGCAGTTGGTCAGCGCTGCAATGGCTCGCCAAGAGGCAAACGGAACCCGGCCAATAGATATGCTGTACAACGGGCCGGGTCCCAATGCTCGTTCAATGGGTGGTTGGCAGTTGTCTCCAACGGCGGTCTGCAAGTCTCGGCCGCCTGCTTGTATTGCGGCCCGAGATTGGTGGGCCTCATCTGTAGTGGTGCGGGGTATTAACAACTCGCCAGATGTGACACAGCCAACCCCTCTCTCCCGCAAACACTGAGAAG
>MU855522.1:0-29905 GCA_033296695.1 Staphylotrichum tortipilum | reverse complement strand
GTGGGGGGGGCTGAAGTTGCCCGTTAGCAGCTCGGAGCTTATAACCTCTTCAGCTCGGTTCTCGTTCCCTTATTCCCTATTCCATTCCTCATCACGAAATTACTGAGCCCATCCAATATCTGATACGACCTACAAGCAAGCAACCATGACGTTGCTGCTGATCCTCTACCCTCTGGTACGCCATTCCCTCACACTGATCCTTTTGCTATCCTGACATCCTCTCAGATCATCCTCGCCCTGGTCGGCGTCGCAATGTAAACCCCCCTTCTCCTTCCCCGAGAACCTCACCAACACACTAACCCAAGCACCCCCTTTAAAGCTACCAACACATGTCCATAAACATCCTCTCCCTCCCCATCCCCTCCGCCCTCACAATCCTCACCATCCTCCTCCCCCTCCTCTCCCCCCTCACCACTCTAACTGCCCCGTCCCTCTCCCAACCCGCCACCCGTGCCCGTAGCCGCAACCACAACCCAACGCCCACCCCGCGCCTCCCCCCTCTCCTCCCCCCAGCCCTGCACCTGCTGCAATTTCTCCTCACCACAATCCTCGCAACCCTCTTCACCGCCCCGCTCACCTCCCCGGACCCAACAACCTGCCTCCTCTCGACGCGCTGGCGCGCCCTCTGGTCCGCGCACAACGCCTCCGCGATCCGGCAAATCCAGGACGCGCTGGTCTGCTGCGGCTTCCGCTCCACGCGCGACATGGCCTGGCCGTTCCCGCGCGGGCAGGACCCGTCGACGGGCCCGACGTGCGAGCAGCAGTTTGGGCGGCGCGAGCCGTGCCTCCCTGGCTGGGAGGCGGCGTTCCGCCGGGCGAACACTGGGGAGATTGCGGTGGTGGCGTGCGTGGGGGTGATGCAAGTGGCGGCGGTTGTGTTGGCGTGGAGGTTTGGGGGGGATCCGGCGGCGGAGGGGGGGTGGGGGGGGGGGGTGCGCGGGTTGCTTGGGGTTGGGGACCGCGGTGGGAGGGAGGGCGTTGAGGGGAGCCGAAGGCCTTTGTTGGTTGCTGCTTCTCCTGTGGAGAGGGCAGGGGAGGGGGTGGTTGAGACGGGGTATCAGGAAGTTATGGATGGGGAGGAGGCGTCGGATGGGGAGGGAGAGGGAGATGGGGAGGAGCGGCAGCAGCGGAGGGGGCCGAATGGATATGGGGGGGTTGGAGGGGGTGGGCCGAGGGTTGAGCCGGCCCATCATGATCCTTGGGCTGGTATTCAACGGGTTTGAGGGACAGGAGGAGGAAGAGGGGCAGAAGTAGCGCGGGTGGTATGGATTGGAAGATGGCTGGAGAGCATGATAACGGTTGGGTCGTCTTCATGTAAGCAGAGGGGGAGAGTCTGGGAGCCCGCTGTCGCATTTTGTCTCATGACGAGACACAGGACTTGGAGTGGCTATGCAGATCAGACTGTCTCACAGCGATTCGTGGGCATCAAGCCACCGCTGACATGACCGCTCCCAGTGTGGTGACCTACTGGAGTAGAGGGAGCAGGCCGCATGAAGGCCCAGATCCCTTTCTCGGCTCAGGGCCACCAGTGTCGACAACAGCAGCTGCGCGTGGCTGAAAAGGGGACAGCACTGAAAATGTTCACACCATTCACCTTGGCCGTGCTTGAGCATGGTGGCGCTTGAGCAAACCCCAACTCCCCCAATTCCAGGAACCGGGACGGCTCTCATATTCGCCCTGGCCCGTTTTCCCGTGGGTGGCTGCATTGTGGTTGCCAATCTCGAGCATATTGGTTTCATAAGGGACGGCAGCCTCCCGTCGACCCGGCACGGTGGTCGACCACATGGGAGATCTGCAAGTAATATTGGGAGCATAATTAAGTTGTGCGTGAGAAAGCGGGATTGAGGGTTGAGATGCATTCGGTTTGTATTGACTCCCAAATAATCGAATAGAAAGAGGTTCAGCTTCCCTCCTTTTCCCTCCTCCCCCTTTCCCCCCTCCCCTTTTCTCTTACCCTTTCCCCATCGCCCATTAACCCCGGCACCGGTCCGTCCTCGGCTTCTTCGTCTCCAAGAACAGCGAGGCCAGTTCTTGCTTCCTTTCGGCCACGAGTGACACATAGACCCTCAAATCTAGGTCCCGAACCTTCACCTCAAAGGTCCGGATAAATCGTGCCGTGTCTCGTCAGACGGATAAACTGCACGCCCCCCTATCACAACCCTTCATCCCATTGTCTCCCGCGTTCGCGATGCAGGTTCACCACACTAGCTCCGCGATAGCTTCGTGATCAGCAAGAATCGAGCCCAGACACTCGGTGCCGAACGCTGTTCTCGACCCCCTAGCGTCGGCACTGCGCTGGGCAAGCGAAGGGGGTGCGGGGTGCGAGTTGGGCAGAGAATAGGGCAGACTAGCTGGGACCAAAGGCGGACTTTGACAGGCGACAGAGCAAACGCCTTCCCGTTCCGGGTGCTAGGGCTGCGACTTGGGGTTGCAGCAGGTTAGTCGATTAATATATTTCCCGTTTCTGCCCACACAAGCCAGGTCGTAAGCGACTCAGCTTGAAACACGACTGGCCGCCCGTGGCATCCGAGCCGGCAGTGACAGGCTGCTCCACGACGAGCCAGTGAGTCTTGACGCTGGAGTTGATGGGCAGTGTCGATCGCGGCTCGTACCCCTTGGTGTCCTTTGGGACCTGCAGGGCTGGACGGCCAGCGTCCAAAAATAGGCCGGGCAATTTATCCCTATCTTCGGGTCCGTCGCCGGCAGTTGCAATGGATGATACGTTGCGGACGTCAGGGGAGTCGGCGATGGTAGCATGCCTCATGGACTTAACAAAGTTTACAAGAGGGGACGGGAATAAGTCGTAAGCTTGCAGAACGGAAACGTTCACAGAACAAGACACGGATGCCATAGGCCTTCCCCTCCCTCAGCCTCGCCTCAACCCCCCCGAGACGTCATATCCCTCACTCTGTCACCCCGGCATCTGGTCCGCCCGCCCCCCCCCCCCCCCCTTGCCCCCCCGGCCTCGGGCCCCCCCCCCCCCCCCCCCCCCAGGGATCATGGCGCCAGCCGCCCGCGAGCTGGCGCGCCCAGTTATGCATCACGGTCCCGAGGGCGGGATCGACAAGGCCTGCCGCGCCCGCGCTACCCCGCGCTGCAGCCCCCCAATTCCTGGACATTTCCGTGCAGCGGCCGGGTCGTGGCGTCAACCTCAGGACGTGTCAGCACCGGGTTTCCCGTGCATGGTGGCGTGCGATGCCTTCGTCCTCGCTTGTTCCATGGTCCTCATAGGTGGATCCGAAGGAAAAACTTGGTCCAGGACCGGGCAGACTTGCGATGTCCGGGCCGGACATCCACCCTCGCCCGCGATGTAAGCGCCAGATTCAACATAGTCGCCCTGGGCGGGCGTCCACGACGACATGCCGACGAGTCCCAGGG
This sequence comes from Staphylotrichum tortipilum, assembly GCA_033296695.1. Classification (NCBI taxonomy): domain Eukaryota; kingdom Fungi; phylum Ascomycota; class Sordariomycetes; order Sordariales; family Chaetomiaceae; genus Staphylotrichum; species Staphylotrichum tortipilum. The sequence goes on along the minus strand of MU855522.1, from coordinate 26,527 downwards.
GGGGGGGCGGCGCGGGCTGTCAACCCCTGTCCGAGATCCCGTCCTGCGGCCCCGGGCTGCGATCCTCGGAGGACGGGGATGCGTGGTGCTCGTGGAAGGCTGCCTCCTTGCCTGGGTGCGAGTGTCGAGCCGTGTGGGAAGAGGGAGATGGTGTGCTCGACTTGAGCTGCGAGGACGGCAAGGCGCAGTCGTTCGTGGGGTGGACGCGACGGGCTGGTTGTGCTACCACGAGGTCTATATAAAGCTTCTCGATATCTTCCATCTTGAGAACAGCAGGCCTGAGAAGGTGTCATCGGTCTTACATTGTATTCCTTCCCTCAGAACCTTGCCTTTACCTCCATCATGCGCTGGCTCTCAGGCACCACCGCAGCCTGCTGCGCTGTGCTGGCGCTCCTCCAGCCTGCCTTCGCCTCTCCGGTCAAGGCTAACCCGGTCATCGACCTCCTGCCCCGGCAGACCATCACCCCGGGCGGCAAGCCGTGTGGCCAGAACAATGCCACGAACCGGGGCTGCTGGAAGAACAGCTGGAGCATCAACACCGACTATGAGATTAGCACCCCGCCTGCGTTCAACACTCGGACCGTACGTCCCCTGACCGTCACTGTGGGTTTGATATCCCGCTGACATGCGTAGTACGACCTTCACATTACCAATGTGACCAACTGGGCTGGCCCTGACGGCGTTGCAAAGCCGGCCATGCTCATCAACAGTTAGTCACCATGAGGCTCTACCGTCTGACCGCTGCTAACACAAACCAGATCAGTTCCCTGGCCCTACCATTGAGGCCGACTGGGGCGACTACATTGTCGTCAACGTCTACAATGACATGCAAGACAACGGGTAAGCCACAGCGACCTGAATATCCCACCCACAAAAGCACCGACTGACCTCCACAGCACCTCGATCCACTGGCATGGCATCCGCCAGTTCGGCGAGAGTAACCAGGATGGCGCCAACGGCGTCACCGAGTGCCCGATCCCACCGGGCCACATGAAGACGTACGACTTCCACGTCACGCAGTACGGCACCTCCTGGTACCACAGCCACTACTCGAACCAGTACGGCAACGGCGTGGTCGGCTCGCTCATCGTGCGCGGCCCGGCCTCGGCCAACTACGACATCGACCTCGGCGCGTACCCGATCGGCGACTACTACCACGAGACCGCCGACCGGCTGCACCTCAAAGCGGAGCTTGTCGCCAACGGCCCGCCCCCCGACAGCGACAACGTCCTCTTCCGCGGCAAGAACATCAACCCGCTCGGCGCGGGCGGCGCCTACGACCGGCTCGTCCTCACCCCCGGCAAGAAGCACCTCATCCGCCTGATCAACCCCTCGGTTGACAACTCCTTCACCGTCTCCCTCGTCGGGCACCCCTTCACCGTCATCACCAACGACCTCGTCCCGATCACCCCCGTCACGCGCACCTCCCTCTTCATGGGCGTTGGCCAGCGCTACGACGTCATCGTCGAGGCCAACCAGCCGGTGGGGAACTACTGGCTCAACGCCACCCTCGAGGCCAACAACAACTGCGGCCGTTCGCGCAACCCCTACCCGGCGGGGATCATCCAGTACCAGGGCGCGTCAAGCACCGCCCTGCCCACCAACCAGGGCACTCCCGTGGTCGCCGGCTGCGCGGGCGAGAAGAACTTCTCCCCTATTATCACGCGCACGCTGTCCCCGTCCCAGTTCCAACCCTCCACCCTCCCCGTCTCCCTCGGCTTCCCGACCGGCCCGCGCGGGCAGGTGTTTGAATGGCGCGTGTCCAACACGCCGATCTCGGTCGAATGGGACCACCCAGTGCTGGAGTATGTCCTGCAGGGCAACCTGTCGTTTCCCGGCGCGATCAACCTCGTGGACGTGCCGCAGGCGGACGTGTGGACGTTCTGGGTGATCCAGAACGGCTTCGTGCTGCCGCACCCGATTCATCTGCACGGGCACGACTTTTTGGTGCTGGGGACGGGGGCCGGGACGTTCGATGCGGCGACGATGATGGGGCAGTTGAATTTTAATAACCCCATCAGAAGGGATGTCGAGCAGATGCCTGGCGGCGGGTGGTTGGTGATTGCGTTCAGGACGGATAACCCCGGGTGTTGGTTGATGCATTGCCATATTGGATGGCATGTGGCGATGGGGCTGGGGATTCAATTCTTGGAGCGCAAGGGGGAGATTGCGGGGCTGATGCATCTCGATCAGATGGAGCCGAATTGTAACGCGTGGAGGGCGTACGCGCAGACGAGTCCGTACTTGCCCAAGATTGATTCGGGGCTGAGGAAGAGGATGGTGATGGGTGGGGAGGTCGGGATGGAGGCGCGGGAGCCGGCGGTGAGGAGGATTGGGTGAGTGGTGAGCGGGTGGCTGCTGATGTTGATCTAAAGGCGACGGTTGGGAGGTTGGGATGATATGGGAATGAGTAGGGAGTTTTGATTCTGTATGCAGGAGTGAGACCGGTTGAGATATTGAATCGAAGTGCGAGTGATGTTCTGAATTGAAAGGCAGTTCGTGCGTGAGGGTATTTAGGGAACACTTCATGTTACAAGCCAGATAGTTCGCTAATTGGTACGAAATCTGAGGAGAGGTATACGCTGCTCGGCACTCCCAACCCCCTTTCGCTGGCATTTACCCGTGAGGGTGCCTAAGTACCTGTCTCCCTTCCCCTCCACGAGTATGAGGAAAGGACAAGAACAGTGCCAGTCAGATGAATGCCTAGGACAGCTTCTGGCCATCAATACACAGGGCGTCAGGATACTCGTGGCCAACATACCTCGCGGCAGCCAGGCCGGGAGCACTCAGGGTCGGCCTTCATACTCTGGGTCGAACGGGTCTCGCTCCACGCCCACGCCCTTTACCAGCATGTCTCCCTTATCAACAGGGTTGTCAAACGGGTTCGGCGCCTCGCCGTACAGAAAGTCGTCGACCTCCTTGGTTGCCCACACGATGCGCCCCCTCCACTTATCCGCATCCACGCCGACCGTCACCGTCGGTCGTTGGCCTGCCGCACGCTCCCGCCAGTCGAGGCTCGCCCGCATCCCCTCCAGCAGACCTTGGTAACTCCCCTGGGCGAACCCCAGGCAGACCAGCTCCACGGACCGTAGCGTTGCCGGCAGCGTCCCCAGAAAAGCCAGCAAATCATCTTGGCCCACAAGGACGGAGGACAAGGCGAAGTGGCGAAGGCGAGGCCATTTCTCAACAGGGAAGATGGCGCTCAAGGGCGTGAAGGTTGGGTCGTTAGGTTCGTGGTCATAGATATCGAGAAATGCGTTTGGCTCCGTCTCACATGTGCTCAGGCTGATGTGTTGCATATCCGGGGCCTCGGCGAGGGCGCGGCGCAGATGGCCGCTCCGAAGGGCATCCCGGTACTCGTCCCACTGGTCGACGGTCAGGAGAGCCAAGTCCAGGCGGGAAAAGCCGGGGCTCCGCAAGAGAGCGACGAGGTCGTGGTACTCGGCACACAGCTCGGTGAAGATGGTGCAGTTGATGCCTGAGAACAGGTGGCAGTCGTCGATGATAAGCTGGGTGATTCGATGGTGCGGGTTCGCGGCCAGCTCGCGGGCGACGATGCGGAAGCCGCGCCAAATGTTCTTGCGGGAGTCTCTCAGGTCTGACCAGTTCTCCCCCTCCACACGATAGGCTGACCCGTACGGATACATGCTGTTGACGGGCCACGTTCGGGGCGTCGGGTACCTGAAACCGCTCGGGAACGCACGGATCATGGGCGTCTCGTACAGGGGCGTGAACAGCAGGCCGTGGGCGAAAGGCGTGATGGTGACGCGGGCGAGCGACGGGAAGCGCTGCAGAGCGTAGCGGAAGGCGTCGATGTCGGCGTTGGAGGTGAGGACCTCGCGTTGCTGGTGGAGCAACTGGCGGTAGTATGGCGGCCCCCGTAGTCTGCCGCTCCTGCTGGCCCACGCACGTCCACTCGCGCTCCAGATCGGCGAAGCTGCCCGGCCAGCGGATAGCGCCCTGCATGGTGCTGACGAGGTGTTCGTGGCTGATGATGTCAAGAACGGCGAGGAGGAGGTTGAGGCCGCAGGAGATGGTGCCGGTAAGGAAGGGCTCTCGGGGGTCTGTTGTCGCGTCAGTCCATCTGTCCATCACCCAGCGTTCATCAGGTCTTGACGCTCACATGGGTTAATCAGATCAAACGCCCCCTCAGGCGCGTTGAACGCACTTAGCTCCTTCTCCCCCCGGTACTTCCCCTCAAACCTCGGATTCGACGGGTGCACATCCTCCTGCACAGCATTAAACACCCCCTCATACAACCCCCATACAAACTCATACACGCACCCCATCTGTTCCATCTCCCACGGCTCCAACGATCCCACCAGCTCCCCCACCCCCAGCCCCTCCTTCACCACCCACCCGGCCACCCACCCCTCCCCGCACCCCGCATTCCCCCACAAACAACACCCCAACTGCAGCCGATACAACCCCTTTGCAATCCGCCCCATCTCGGTCGCGCTCAGCTCCCTGTGCAGACACCCCCATCTCTCCCCGTCCCCTTCACCATTCCCCACCATCTGCCCCCCCTCCAACCTCATCTGCACCTCCAGCCCCTCCACTGCCCACCCCGCCACCCTCCTTACAAGCGGCCTCACAACCTCCACCCAAAACCTTACCACCTCCGCCGCCTCCTCCCCGCCCACCACCACCCCCTCTTTGCCCCTGGCTTTCCACGCCTCCATAAACCTCCCCATTTCTCCCCCCTCGCTGGGTCATCCTTCCCAAACTGGCCTGCAACATGCGCGCGGTGAACGGCGATAGCCTCAGAAACGACTGACGCGCTGCCAAGGAGGTGGGGGAGGTGCGGCGGGAGGAGGGTGCGGCGGTTGAGGTGGTAGATTGCGTGGGAGGTGGGGGACGCGTGGATGAGGGCGTGGAGGGAGGGGAAGGGGAGGGTGTGGAGGAGGGCGAGGTGGAGTTCGGGGGGGAGGAGGTCGAGCGGGCTGGGAGGCGGGGTGGTGGCCATTTTGGCGGGCAGTGGGCGGGGGCTGCTGGTATATCCGGGAGGGTGTTGATGGGGGTTGGTTTTCATGCAGTTGGTGTTGCTAGTGTTTGGTTGGTGACGGGCGGGGGGTTAATTGGCTGTGAGGTTGCGCTGCGGAGGAAGGTTGTTGAAGCAGGGATGCAGGCTGCTCAAGGCAGGCGGCTGTGTGCGAGCGGATTTTGGCCAACACACCCTGCAAGGCTTGGTCGCTTGGCAGCTTCACTTCGAATTGGTCATCAGTTTGGCGACTTAGCACACATCTCACTGGGCAATTTCATGTCAAGACGCAAATGAACCAGGGATGTTCAAGAAAAAGCGTAGTTAAGTGGAATTCAAGCCCGTCTATGACTAGCAAAACAATGATTATTACAACCCTCCCGAAAAATCAGAACCCAGACGCCCGCTTGCTTTCCGTCGCATGCTTTCCGATGCTGCCATCAACAGACAGGCCTCTATGCTTCGTCCATAATGCTTCCTCTAGAAGCTGATCTCGATGCGGCGCGCAACGGGCTTCGTCGCCTTGGGCACCGTCACGCTGAGGATGCCGTTATTCATGGTAGCCGTCACGGCCTCATGGTCGATGGGCGCGGGGAAGGTGAAGGCGCGCTGGAACTCGCCGACGGAGCGCTCCCACCGGCGGAACCGGCGCTGCTGCTGCTGCTGCTGGGGCTGGACTTCCGCCGGGGCCGGCTTGGCGACTTCCTGGGTCTCTGGCGCGGCCTTGGCGACCTCGAGCTTGGGAGAGGCGGCGCGCGAGGAGGAAGGGGTGTTCTCGTCCTCCGGGTCGTCCTCGACGGTCGCCTGGTGGGAGTGGCGTCTCTTCTCAGGCTCAGTGGTGGGTGTTTCCGAGGACTCGCTGGGAGCGGCCTCGACGGCGGCCGCCGGGGCGGCTTCGACAGCAGCCTCAGGGGTCTTTTCCGCTTCCTCGCCGTAGCTGCGCTCGACGCGGCCGCGGATGATGAGGGTGTCGCGGTCGGTGAACTCGACGTTCACATTCTCGCGCTCGAGCCCGGCGAGCTCGCCGTGGAGCTCGTACGAGTCCTCAGTCTCGCGGACATCGAAGCGAGGGTTGAAGGTGGGGCGCTGGGCGCGCGGCTGCCGGGGGCGCTGGCAACGCTGGGCGCAGGAGCGGGCGGCCTGTGCGGCCTCGACTTGGCGAGCGTAGCTGTCAAAGTCGTCGAGGAGGCGGAAGAGGGGCACGAAGCTGGCCTCGGCGGAGACGGGGGAGTAGAACGAGCGGGGGTAGAAGGACATCATTTTGAGGGAGTTAATGTTTGAGGTTGGTGTGGTGGTGGTGTGAATGGTGTTGGGTTGTTGAGTTGTTGATGTATAATGTCGTTGAGTTGTGGCTCAGAGAGTGCTTGAGAGCAGGTGCTGGGTTGAGTTAGAAGTGTGCGATGCTGGAGAAGACCAAACTCAGGGAACTGGAAAATCGAGACCGTTAAATAGCCATTTGGCTCCTTCAACTCGAGAGCTAGGCATCGCGGTGTACGTGTGCATAAGAGACATTACGAATCTTAGAGTGCGGCCCTGAAACAACCAGAACCTTATCGACGATGCTTGCGAAGCAGAGTTGCTTCGATGAAAGTCGCCGAGAAGCTGTCAGCAGCTGGAAGTCGCCAGAACATTCCAGAACCAGGCCTGGGTTGGGGGTGGGTCTGGGCCTTGGCAGTGTCCATCAGGGTTAGGGTTATAGCACGTTTTGCGGTCCGGGGGTTAGGGTTGTTTGCTCGCACGCAATCCTCTCAACTCCACCCTGACGAAACATCAAACCTGAGCGTTGATTCAACCTCACCCGCAACCCATCCGGCCTTTCCACGCGTTTCCTTCCCTGACTCCAACCACCGACACACCCGAAGTCACCCACATCACCCGGTCCGCTTCCCTGGCGACCCCCGGCCGACCCCAACCACGACAATGCACTCCTCAACCTTCACAACCACCGACTCCTGCCCCCTCTCCTTCCTCACCTCCCTCCCCCTCCCGCCCTCCACTCCCAGCACACCCGCCTACGCAACCTGCATCCTCCTCCTGCACGGCTTCTCCGGCTCCTCCGCCTACTTCACCCGCAACCTCCCCACCTTGTCCTCCACCCGCTGGGTCGTCGCCCCCGACCTCCGCGGCCACGGGCGATCCGCCCACAACCCGTCGCGGGGCGGCTTCCACGTCTCGCGGCTTGCAGCAGACCTCAGGGAACTGATCCTCCACCTCGGACGATCGACGGGGGTGCCGGGGATTCGATTTGTCCCAGTGGGGTGCTCGATCGGCGCAGCGGTGGTGTGGACGTATGTGGAGCTGTTTGGGGAGGAGGGGATGAGAGGGTATGTCTTTGTGGACCAGGCGCCGCTGCAGGACCGGGCGGTGCTGGGGCTGGGGGGAGAATGGGGGGCGGGGCTGGCGCATGCGGGGTGTTTTGATGAAAAGAGTATGCTGGCAGCGCAGGAGGGGTGGGTGAGGGAGGAGAGGCGGGAGGGTACATATAAGGGATTGGTGCGGGAGTGTTTGGGGTATAGGTTCAAGCCGGAGGAGGGGGATGGGGTGGGTGAGGAGGAGGCGGGGAGGGATGAGGAGTTCTTTACGGGGATTAGTAGGGGGTGTGATAGTGTGTGGTTGGCGAGGTTGTTGGCGGATCATACGCGGTATGATCATCGCGAGGCGTGCGAGGGGTTGAAGAAGCCGGTGCTGGTTATGGCGGGGAGGAGGAGCGGGTGCTTCACGCTGGAGGGGATGAGCGAGACGGTGGAGAGGGCGAGGAAGGGCGGAAATGAGGATGCCGAGATGGTGGTCTTTGACTCGGGGCATTGGTTGTTTTACGAGGAACCGGAGAGGTTCAATCGGGAGCTGCTGGAGTTTGTGGAGCGGTGCACGAAGTGAGGTGGTTTCCAAGAGATCTCAGACACAGGATATTATTAGAAGTCATCTTGGAACAACCGGTTGCCATGAGACCGCAAGAGCAGTGGACCGCAATCCAAAGGTCCCATAACGTCGGAAGCGGAGTCAGTATCGAGGGGGGATGGGTGGATGAATCAAGTAACCGAAGCAGACTGACGTCCAACAAACCAAACCGTAAGTCTGGATGACGGGGAAGGAGAACAAGAAAATCATGACGGAGCAACCGAAGAAGACGCTCTTGCTGCTCGCCACCTTCATCATTTCATCTCGCCCCGAGCCTCCACGCGTGCCCAAGTGGCCTACTGGGGTGTCAAGTCAACACCCACCGGGCGGCGTCACTCTCATCGTATTGCGCGGGATGATAACCCTCGGGGTATTATAGCACGTGGGCCCAGCCGTCGGAGTGCTGGCTGCGGCTTGACTTTCGGTCGTAGTGCGAAGCAGCATTCTGGACAGTTGGGCGATGTGCCCATCACGCTTTGAACACTAAATCTTGGGTTCTTGAATCGGGGAAGACTCGGCTCTTGAGAAGAACACGCACCCCCACAACAGAAGCGCAACCGAGACATTTATGGAAGCGAAGACAGCAGGCAAGTGGGGGCCAGCACATCGGATCCGGCTCCGGTGTCGACACTGGGAAAAGGGGGTTGGGTGGTCAAGGTAGTGGCGGCTTGCGTGCAGGTTAGGTGCAGACAGGCAGACAGGCTGATTTCCCGTTCGAGGAGACTATCGCAGCCCATGTTATTTTGCGCGCACACGGTGCAGCACCAAAAACAAAACGCGGGAGGTTGGCCCCGCTTCAGGGGGGCACGCCGTCGGGCAACGGGCTGAACCACTACTGCAAGCAACAGCTATCAACAAGGGGCAGTAGCTCGCGGTCAACACCTACAATAGGGCATCCAAGTACATACCTAGTACAACACCAGCCGGAAGGAGGTGCTATCTTTAGACCCGGGAGCCAGCTTCCCGGCGCCTGTAAGGCGGTCCGCGCACATTCGCCGACGGCGGTCAAGGGCCCTGATAGACGGCCGACAGGTCGCTGAGACAGCCAGGCTGGCTGGCTGGCTCGCTGGGGTGCAGCAGGTGCCAGAAGACGGTCTTGAATGGCAGACCTCAACGCATCGCGGTGGAGACCTGCAGCCTGCAGGCCTGCGGTTCGCTCTGCAATGTCCCGAACGGATGCTACTGGCTGGACGAGCCCGCTTGGCATGCAACCGGGGACGGCGTGCAGGACTAGCAGCAGGCTGGCCCCAGCAACGAGAGGGATGGTCGGCTTCTGGAATGACGCTACAAGTGCAGCTGGCTGAGAAAAAAGGAATGCTACATCAGCTGGCGCGCGTCCTCAGCGTCCGCTGTGTCTGGGGGGCGGAAAAGGGGGGTGACCCCCTCGCCCGGCCAGCTAGGCTCGTGACTATGGGGGCGCCCTGGCGACGTTAGTTATCGCCCCATAAGACCAGACGGCAGCGCTCCTGAATTAGAAATGTCAGGAAGGGCGAGATCGGCGGACGTGCGTGCGAGATGGAGTACATCTGTACTGTGCTGTGCCGCTGCTGCGAAATCAGACCAGCAAGCCCTGCCCTCGTCCCATGCCTTAGGTTGCCCCAGTGCTGTCTCTGGGACCACTCGCCTCGGCCGACGCCGGATAAGGACCGGCAGCAACGATATTCCGCCACCGAGACACTGGAGAGACGGTGGGCGGCCATCGGGAATGAGGAGGTGGCCGGCGCTGGCTGCGAGGGGACAGCAACCTGGCCGCTGCTGCTGCGGCCGCCCTCTAGACCCACGCCCACTGCTGCGGAACATCTGCAGCGGCATCCGGACCCGCTCTGATTCGCAGTGAGAGGTTCCACAACGATCTGTTCTTCCGGGGAGGCGGCTGCCTGCCTCAAAGGGTAGATCGCCGGGAAGAATTACCTCACCGACCCGACGAGGTTGTCGCTCTGTCGCCTCGTCAAGAACTCGACAACGGCCCCCGCGGCACCAGCGGCACCAGCGGTCCCGGCAACCCCAGCTCGATCCTCATTCCGATCGGATGTGTGACCGCCTGATCGTTCGCTTAGAACCTTGCTCGAGACCCCTGGCTTGGCGCGTGGGGACGACGTCTGAGAGGCCCGAGCTGTGTCGGACATGATGCCGAGAGCTGGCGGACCGCCCCGGCGGCCGGACCGAGAAGCGAGGGCCGGCTTGGGCCCCGAGGACCGCCCCGGTGGCCGCGAGAGGTCGAGCCCCGAGGCTCAGAGTGGGAGATACCGCCCGATTGCGGCTCAGCAGACGAGTGGCGCGTCCGGCGCCGGTGCCGGGGCCTTGCGACTCTCACTGCCCCCCGCCAGCACCACCACTGCCCCCGCCTCCACGACGACTATGCTGCCCCCGATATCGAACCCTGGCGCCCTTCCTGCGGTTGTCAACACGCGGCAACCGGGACTACCACCGCACCACGACGACGACGCGGTGACTGGTGGCTCAGCGCCCGAGCTGGTGGGAGACGAAACGGCCACGCTGGCAGAGTACCCGTACTCGATATACAACCACGGCACGTGGACGGCCAACGATGACAAGACGCTGATCCAGGCCCGAACACGCGGGCAGAACTGGGCCGACCTCCAGCGAACGCACTTCCCGACCAAGACGGCCAACGCGTGTCGGAAGCGGTATGAACGTCTCGTCGAGAGGCGGGGGATCCATGACTACAGCGGGCGGCGGCTGGAGACGGTGGCCAACGAGTACATGAACATGCGGAAGGAGATCTGGTCCGGGCTGGCGGATCGGGTGGGGATGAAGTGGGAGGCGGTCGAATCCTTGGTAAGGCGTCTTTGGCGGGTAGGGTGATGCTGGGTTCGCAAGCTCACCGTGGCCGATAGTGCATGGGTGCTGGACTCCGCACAATCCAGTCGAATGCGAGGTCATACACCAACCGTGCCAGACGAGATAACCGGGGATCACGGAAGCCGCGGGAGGCACCGGCGGATACGGTGCCGAGCGTCGACCCCCCGAGCCTGGCTGCGGTGCCCCTCCCGGTCGGGAGCGAGTTTGGCACCGCCTTCACCAACCGGCCCCCTGACCAACCGGGCCCTCCTGACCATATGCGAGACTTGAGGGAGCGGAGCAGCAAGAGTCTGATGCCCCCGCCACCCTTCATCCCGGCAGGCGGCACGGCTCAGACCACCCGGTTGCCGCCGATGGCACTGGCGCCACCAGCACCGTTCGGGGGGTATCTTGACAACGACGACAGATCCACGGGGGGACCGTCACGATCTGTGGGGCTTCCGCCAGAGCCACTACCGCCTAGCAGGGCTCGAGGTGGACCGGGTGGTCGGGGGACATGATGGAATCCAAGGAGACTCTGTTGTGACGAACTTGTTAGTTTTCAAGGCACACTTTTCTTGCCTGGGATTGACGTGCCGTTCAACCATATCCACAAGATTCAGTCCTGTTGCCAACGCGAGGCAAACGCGCGCCCCGCTTTGGCTGCTGGCAAGGCCGTCACGGTGTTGGAGGTCCGTCCGGCGTCCGAATTCGATGATTCCGCTTTTCAGGTGTGGTGAGGGCCGGCAAATAGATTCTTCGAGTTCTCCCATGGCTTGAGACGTCGTGGTCCTCTTGGTGACCCCCAACCCCGTGCATGACGGTGCAGGGTTGCGTCAGTTCGGGCTGGGGATTGGATAAAAGTCATCCGCGGGCATGCTGCGGTCAGCATCTCGCATCCGTTCATCCGGGTCGGGAGGAGAGAGTTGCATCGGCATTCGGGGGCTTGCAAGGGAAGATTGGAAAGATTGGATATTGGCAAGAGCAGCAAGGAATGGAAGGTTCGAAAATTCAGCACCAGGGGAAGAAAATCGGGCCGAGTGAGTGACGAGCGACAAGAAAATCCTATCACATCGACCTTGGGGCCTGGCCTTGCCTGGACCGGGCAGGCGTGTTTGAGCACAGGGCCTAGTGAGCGGCTCTCGACCCGCTATAATTTCAGGCCATTGACAACCAACCAATCACGGTCGACGCCAATCCACCACCGCCCACCAACCACAGCCAACCACAGCCAACCATCACGACTCGCCCACCTCAACACCCCGAGACAAGCCAAATTAAAACTGCGCCTCCCAGCAACATCCGCAACCAATGGTGGGCTGTGGATGTTGAGCAGACCAATGCCATCACACACTCTTTTTGTCGACGTCGTCATTTGCGGCCCGACAGAAAACACGGCCGCAACGCCCACAGACACTGGGCGACCCAACAGAGAGCCCACAGGATGCGTGTGCGCGGCTGCCGCCGCGAGGCCATGAAACGGGTCAGCCTTGGGGCGAAACACCACGGCCAATCTCGACCACGGGCTAGCTTTGGTTCTGGAGGCGAGATGACGCGCGATAGCACAAGGTCAATATAAGCGTGGAGGACCTTTGTCGCACACGGCCTTGACTTGAGCGCTCCAATTCCACATAATTGCCAAAACCGAAACCGACTCTGCCCATGGCTCTCTCGATGAGCTGCTCGACCCGCCCTCGCCTTCACATGTATCGCGCAAACGTGAACGAAGCGGATGCCTCGCTGTCATACGACATGGCCGAACCAAATCTTAACGAGGAGTACCTCCTCGCACAGTTCGACCGGCTGGTCAACCAAGGCATGGTTGTTTACCAGTCAGACCACCGTGTTGTCACCATGTCCGATGGAGGACTCTCAGTAGGCCAGAGCTCACCTCACTCTTCTTGGCATCCTCGATTAACACCCGTCCCAGTTCGAATTTCACATCCTCGAAAGTCACACATCCAAACCCCGCGCCCCGTCCGGCCCCGATCAACACTCCTCCTCAACCCAACCCGGCTGCCGGCCCGGCAGTGACATCAAGATCTCCGGCTACGAAATCGCCACCCTCGGCCCGACCCACCTCCTGATGGTCAACAAATTTCCCGCCGCCCGCCCCCACCTCCTCATCCTCACCCAGGACGGCTTCAAGCGCCAGTACGAGGCTCTGACCCCAGACGACCTCACCGCCGGTCGGCTCGTCCTCTCCTCCCTTCGGACCCGCCACCTCCTGCTCTTCAACTGCGGCATCAGCGGCGGCTGCAGCCGCCTGCACAAGCACATGCAAGTGCTGCCGGCGCCGGACCCGGCGACATTCGTTCTTTGGCCGGACGTGGAGGGTTTGAAGCCGCCGTTTCGGTTTTTCCGCTACCGCTTCGGCCCTGGTGGCTTGCCAGAGGCGGACGAGCTGGCGAGGATCTACAGGGCGTTGCTCCGCCGCGCGGAGAGGGCGCTGGGGTGCAGGGTGCTGCTAGGCGAGGCGGCGATTCCGCATAATGTGGTGCTAGACCGCAGGTGGCTAGTGGTCATCCCGCGCCGGGCGGCGGGGTGGGAGGGGGCGGATGCTAATGCGGCCGGGATGTTGGGGTTGATGTGGCTCAGCAGCGAAGAGAAGGCCAAGCTGTGGGCGGAGAAGGGGCCGGCAGCAGTGCTGGCGCGGCTGGGTGTGCCAGTGGATGCGGAAGCTGGAGGCCAATGATGTGGAAGTGTGTGTGTGTGAGATTGGATGAAACTCGTGCCGAGGAAATGCATCCAAGATTAAGTGGATGTTAGCTGTGTCACCAGTGCTGGGGTTGCGATTATGGAATGAAGTATTAGCAGTCATTCGGTTCTCGGGCAAAGACATTCAAGGTACAACAACCCTTGCGATGATTTTTCACCATCCCCCAATCATCATCACTCCACCTCCACGGCCATAACAACCCTCACCCAATCCCTCCCGCCCCTCGCCTTCACCATCCCCAACTGCCCCTCCAGCTCCAGCGCGCTCAACCCCAGAATGTCCACCCCACCCCCTTCCACTCCCTCCCACACAAAAGACCGCTGCACCTCATAGTTGACAACCCTCGCCAACTCCCCACCCGTGCTGCTTCTCTCAATCTCATCCACATCCATCTTGCCATCAAGGTCACCATCAACCCCTCTCCACCCCTCCCTCTCGTCTGCATCGCCGCCATCGACGCCACCGCCGCCCTCACTCTTCACCCCTTCACAATCCCCCTGTCCGTCCTTTCGCACTCCGTTTCCCACCCCGTCCCAACCTCCATCCCCTGTCTTATCCCCATCATGGCACCCGTCCTCCCCTCCTGCCTTCCCCACCTGAACAGAGTCCCCCCAACCCCCCTTCTCAACCTCTCTTTTGGTTCCAAACCCTCCCAGATCATCCCCATCCCCACCCTCATCGTGATACTCGCCTCCCTCGTCGTGATGGAAATGGAAAGACCGACTCCACCGCACCACCCTCCCAATCCGCGACAGACAGGCGGCATCCACCGACCACAGGAACAAGTCGGGCGTGTCGGTGATCACTGAGGCGGCGAAGGTTGTGGACGGGTAGGTTTGGGACTGCCACCTAGTCTGCTCTGGGGGTGGGGGCATTGTGGACGGCTGCGGTTCTGTTTCTGTTGCTGTTTGGGGATGGGATACACCCGTGGTTGTCGCCGCGGTGGAGGGGAGGTGGCGGTGGATTGTGAAGTGCAGGTTGATGAGCAGGAGTTGGTGAGTGTGGAGGGTTAGGAGGGTGTTGGTTGCTGGCTGCAAGGTGGGGATGGGGAGGATGTAGCCCATGTTTCCGGGGCTTAGGCTGTTGGCTGTTGGAATGCACGTTGGGTGGTCGAGTGGGCAGGAGAGGGGAGATTGTGGTCAGGAGAAGTGCTAGGGGCCAGGAGAGGTTAGCTGATTTGGGCGGTTTATGGAGACAGCGAGGTGTTTTGTTCCAAGCGGTGTGAACTTGAAGACAAGGAGAACATGTTGTTTCCTCTGCTTTCAAATTTTACGTTTGGGTGGTGTCATTGTTGATCACCACCTTCGTACTTACCAAATGAAGAATCACTAAAGACCGCAGAGAGACAGACAGTTCTTTATGCCTCTCGAGCTGCAGACAACGCGGGTCGGCATTCAGACTAACAACCAATTAGCATCCTTCATTCTTTCATCATTCATTACCTTAACCACCTGGCATCCTGTTAAATAACCTGATTTTCAGTAAAACTCAAACTGAACAAACCATCCGATGACATGGCCTCTTTTGTGACCCAACATCCAACCCACTCGCTAAAGAACGCCCTTAAAGATCGAACACGCCCCATCCTGTCGGAAGACGGCCTCCATCTGAGGCCATCCGCCCCTTACGACCTCCAATAGGCGTATGGCTGCCGTTCCAACAAGCACAAGCCCCTTGAAGATATAGGCAGTACCCCGTTTCGCATCGTGATACGCACTCAATGCCATTGAGTCAAGATGTTTGAGGATCGGCCCATCAGTAGACATTATGGAAAGCGTCCACTACGTGACCGTGAGAGTTAGTAAGTTATTGCAGTTAGAATGGAGACGTTAGAGGGGATGAGGCAGAACGTAGCGGCTGCAAAGCAGGAACTTATAGGTGGGAGCAGCCCCTTGGGCGACACGCTGGCGACCCTACGTACGCCCTTGGACATGCTGTCAATGCAGAGGGCGGAATAAGAGCGGGTAGGGCATAAACATGTTAGCTGAGCTGAGACGCCAGCAAGGACCAGCGGTCCGGCCAACTTCACCCAGCTCGTCACCGCCGCGTCCGAGTCTGCCATCTCCAAGCCCGCAAGGTCAACCGCCGGCTCAGAGCGCGATGAAGCGAGTCCACTCCCCATGGCCCCGGCGCCTGCCCACCGACTCACTGTCCCGTCGCTCCCCCCCTCCGCCTCCGCCTCTCCCACGCCGTCCCTGTCCCTGTCCTTCCCTCCATCGTCCCGCCACTCCTCGCCTATGGGTTGCCGCAACCTGATCATAACCCAGATTGTGCTCGAGCCCTGTACTACCTCTCCGAGGCGTACCGCCTTTACGCTCTCCTCCAGCTCTACGAGACCTTCCCTGACCTGAGCTTCAGGACACGAACGGGTCCGATATATGGCATTCATAGGTTACCCCGCTGGCGTTGCACGTGGTTGATCTGCTCTGCAAGGTCCCTCCTGGAGCATGAGCTACATCCAGCCCCTCCTCTGTCTCTGCACCGGGAGTGGCCTCAGACGCGAAAGCAAGGCTCCGCTGGGAGGCGGGCAGCACGGGTTTGTCCAGGACACGGATCTCAACACCACTGGCATGCCGACTCCAGTCCCCTCCCAGTCCGACCTCCACCTGCTCGGCAGCAATGATGTCTCGGAAAACACCATCAAGGTCTTGCAAGCACGGCAGGCTGTCATGGCGCGGCTGGACCAGCTCGAGGTCAACCTGCCCCCGAAGCTGATCGACGTGGCGAAGCAACACCAGCCCGCCGTCTGGAGCGCTTATAATGACGAGATTGGGCTCACGCGTCATACACACTGGTTGGATGTGATGAGTTACACGGGCCTTCGCAGTATTTTCGGGTGATGAAACAAGCAACGGAGGGTTTCAATCTTTTCACCCGCTTCTCCGTGAATCGCCTTGGGATCCATGGCCAGGACAGCCAAGTCACGCAACCTGGCGTGGCCTGGACCATGGATTACACGCCACCACCAATCATTCCGTGCCCGTGTCCTACGCAAGCCAGAACCCCGAAAGCGAGCATTTCGCTGTTGGGACAGGCGGAAGCCGGCCAATGCAATCACTGGCCACTGTTGAGCCAAAATCACGCGCAAGAAATGAGCCAGGCACACACCAGACATGGCATACGCATCCGGACAAATACGGCGGCCCTAAGAATGGGTTAGTCGGAAGCCAGACCCCCCAGCCAGACCGGGGAGTTCAAGGGGCTCGGCTCCTCTTTGGTGTAGGATCTCACCCAAACCCTAACCCCCAGTGTGGTGCCCAGAAATGAGGCAGCCCGGACTGGGAATCGAGAATCCAGTGTCTTGTCAGCATCGGGACGGGCGTCGCAGAGCCGATGGACTTTGGCAACAATCTCCCAGAGGTTGGAAAGACGCTGGCGTCGCTTGCGACTGAGACCTAGAAGACGGAGGATCGTTTCAACAAGAACTGCGTCAGGAACGGGGTTGGTGGCGCATACTTTCGTTTCAACGTCGAAAAGGGTTGGACAGCATCGGACTGGATGAGCATGCAAAAGTCAGCAAGATTGAGGCCGCTACTTCTGCTTACCTGATGGGGTCTCGGATCCGGGGGTCGGTGGAAAAGTCCGTATCGGCTCGGGCGCCGCAGGGCAGTGAGTAATCCGGCAGATCTCAAAAAGTCAGCCCGTTCTCTTTACTCTCACAAGCCCAAGCTGACGTTTGGAGACAACACGTATATTCCCCAAGCCAGGCCAAGCCGTGCTTACTTTATAATGCCCTATACCGAGAATAAGACGTTTATTGGGCGGGAATCCATCCTCAAGCAACTCCAAGAACAGCTCATCCCGACACGCTGACCAGCATGGCCAACCTGGCGTCGACGTACCGGGATCAGGGCCGGTTGGAGGAGGCCAAGAAACTGGAGGTGCAGGTGATGGAGACGAGAAAGACCAAGCTCGGGGGCGACCACCCAGACACTCACCAGCATGAGCAACCTGGCGTTGACGTATGGGAACCAGGGTCGGTGGGGGGAGGCCGAGGAGCTACAGGTGCAGGTGATGGAGACAAGGAAGACAAAACCCGGGCCAGACCATCCAGACATGCTGACGACTATGAACAACCTGGCGTCCAGGACAGGTGGGGGGAGGCCGAGAAGCTATTTGTGCAGGTGATGGTAATGAGCAAGACCAAGCTCGGGCCCGACCACCCAGGCATGCTGAGGAGCATGTGCGACCTCGCGGTTACTTGGGAAGATCAAGGTCGACATCTAGATGCCTTAGCATTGATGGAGGAAGTTGCCCAGGGTATGCAGCGAGTTCTTGGCGCAGACGATGTCGGCACACGGATCGCCTTAGCGACTGTCGCCAAGTGGAGGCGGTTGTCACTGACGATGCAAGTGCGTACCTAGCTAATTGTGGGCTGTTATTTTCGATTAAGGTTAACTATGTATAACTATACATAGTTAAATGGAGATAACTAGCCTACTTCCCTTGGGTTTTCCCAGCCTTCCACTCCATAAGCAACAACCCACCAGAAAATGCCGTTACCAGCTCTGCCCATTTCTGGGTGTCTCCCACCACAATAACACCCTTCTTCACCCCCTACCTACTGGCGGTTGTGACACGCAGGCTAGTCAAAGTCAGCTCTCGATCACCAAACAACACACGCAATGGGAATAGGCTCACCCTCAACGCCGCAGGCAACACCACATTCAACCCTTCGCTCACCACCGACGTCACCAGCTGCTTCCCCGTCGCCGTCACCGGCGGCATCACAAACGCCGGCACCGCCGGCGCTCCCTGCACCGTATCCGTCGTACACTCAACATTCTCCCCGTTCGCCAGCCGCGGCACGTTGTCCGTGTTCAGATCCCCCCACCCGCCAATCCCCTTCTGCTGCGTCGACACCGTGATCAAATGCTGCTTCAGCCGCATTGGCATGTTCTGATTGCCGCCCGCAGTGAACTGCGCTTGCAGCACCGGGTCGCTCAGGAAATACGCCATCAGCCCCGCCGTCACCGCCGTCGCCTGCGAGGTTCCGGGTTCTTCGACGGCCCAGGCGTTGGTGTTGGTCCTGACGGCGCAGAGGATGTTGACGCCCGGTGCGTAGAGAGTCAGGATGCCGCGGTTGTTGGGGTCTTCCCAGTTAGAGGCGGGGACGCGGTTACCGTCGTAGTCGGCGTTGCCGACCACGACGAGGGGCGAGTTGGTGCCGCCGTTGCGGCGCGGGGATTGCGCTTCCAGCTTGGCGAATTCGGAGCGGTCGGGGTTGTCTGCGTAGTTGCCGGACGAGGCGGCGGCGGCAACGCCAATCTCGAAGAGGCAGTTGAGGTAGACGCCGATGGCGTCAGTATTTTGGGTGCCCTCGATCGGGGCGGGGCCGCCGTCAAACCAGAGGTAGCGGACGGGGACGCCTGGGAGGTGAGGGGGGACGTCAGCGGCGGGCATCGGAAGAGGATTTAGATGGGGGACTCACCAAATGACTGGCTGACCACGGCGTTTCCTTCCAAGCTCAGGGCTTGAACGTCGTTCATGATGGCGGAGTAGGCTTTGATGATGCTATCGATTGCAACGGCTTCTTGGCCCGAGTTAAACTTGGCTTGGACCAGGACGATGTCGGCATCCTTGTAGACACCGGTCCATGTTCCGGCGGCGATCGAAGTCATGCAGGTGCCGTGGCTGTTCCCGTTGAATGAGACATCACCGAAGTCGCCAGTGACAGCGATCTTGGACTTTACACGGCTCGAAAAGTCCTGGTGAGTGGACAGGAAATAGGTGTCGATGATGTAGATCCTAGGCGGGAACGCAGGCGCTGGGTTTAACGACCGGTCGTCGAAGAGGTAGTCCTCGAAATCATAAAATTGCCCAATGTTCCCCTTCTGACGCGACTGCCCTGATAGCCACCGGAGATGCACACCGCTGTCGGCTTGGGTGACGTAGCGCTTGGATGCGCCCAGGGTGCGTGCAGACAAGGGATCCGAGACGTTAACCTGGTGCCGTCGGTCCGGGCTGCCAGCATAGTGCGTCTTGGTGACAATGGACCGCTTTTTCAACGGAGCATTGAGGTCGAGGGTGGCAGGATCGACATCGTCGCCCTCGAAGATCACAACGGGCCGGTTGAGCGACATGGCTTCCACATAGGGGTTGTCCCAAAGCTTCTCGGCAGCGCAGCGGTCCATCTTTCCAATGTAGCACCAGTTGGGGAGGTACGAGTTGGTGAGAGCCTCGGCATCCTTGTCGACGGGGAGACTGTTGACAAGCCCCTGGAACTGCGACATGGTGGTGCCCTTCTTGGTGACGACAATGACGGGCATGGGGCCTTCCGTGTAGGTGCAAGTGCTTGAGCTGCTCGTTGACGTCGACGTCTTTGTGGGCTCGGGGGTTGTGGTTGGGGGTATAGTGACTGGCTGGGTCGCTGATTGGGACACAACTGGAGGGGTGTTGTCGTCACCGCCGAAGAGGCTGTCAAACAGTTCATAGCCGACCGTAAAAATGCCCGTCGCAGCTGCGATAATGATGCCGCCCTGTTTGATTCTGCGTTTCCCAATAGTGACCAAAGCCCTGCCTGCGAGAGTCCCAACAACCTGGAGGCCACTAGTAGCCACTGTGGCGACGTCAGAGCCGATGGCTGCGAGCTGCTCGTCAATCGGGGGGTAGACTTGATTGAGATAGTCCATCTCGTACTCCTCGAGAATCCGATAGTTGTCACCCGTCTTAAAGTGCCGCGTGATGGTTGCCGTGAGCTGTGTCCACCTGGCTCGAAGGCTGATGATGGCGTTGCGGGCGGTAGCAATCTGGGCCAGGAGGTCGGCATTGACTTGGCGGCGCATCTTGGTGCTGCCGCTATTCGCTTGTGCGATGGCCTGCTCGATGAGGTCGTTCCAGTCCTGGATCAGCCCCTGCAGTTCGGCCAAGAGCTCCAGGTATTCATCCACCTGAGCGGCGAGGTCCGGTCTCGTGGGCACAACCCAGGTAGGGTCCTGGTACATGATCATCCGGTTACCGCTGCCGCAGAGCTGTTGAGGATTGCCCGAGCAAGGTTGGTTGCAGTCAGCGGGGTTTGCTGTCTGTAGGTTGACGGGGAAATCTCCCCAGAAGCATTCTCTACGCGAAGCAGAGTCAGAATTGTCTCGAAGGAAAGGGCTTGTGCTGTGGTGTTAGGCCCAAGACTTACCCGCCGTACTCGACTCCGGCATACTGCCAGCCCTCCCCAAGCTCCAGGCACTTCTCCACCGTGATTCCAGTCGAGCTAAGATCTGAGACTGAGCCGTTAACCAGCACCCGGTTATCGGTAGAGTCCACGACGCATGTGGGGCTCTGGAAGGGGTCGACCGCGGCCACTGTGGTGGGGCTGGGAGGCGCCGTCCAGGTGCTGGAAGACGTCGGCGCCGCAGTCGTGGTGCTGTTGCTTGACGTGGAGCTGGCCTGCGACATCGAGCTTGTGCTACTGGTAGACGTGGGAACGCTGGAGCTTGAGGACTGTAAAGCTGACGAAGTGCTTGTGATTATGCTTGTGGTGGAACGGTTGGTCGTGGTGACGACGATCGCGGTCGATGTGGTCTGCTGCCCGACAGTTGCGCTGGTGGTAGTTGTCGGATCGAGATCGGGACCAATGCTTGTTGCAGCTGAGCAGCCCCCATTTGCCGCACACTCTTGGCCCCGAGGGCAAACGTTGCACGCCTGGCCGAGAGTGCACCTGACTGCCGAGTTATCGCAGCACACGGCGTTTGAGGTGTAGCATTGTCCGTGGCTATTGGAGGGTCAGTTGCGCCAACATCAATAACGAAAACTGCGGGAGGAGTGACGAACCAGCAGATGCCGTCCCAGCAGCCCACGCCTTGGAACGAGTCGGGGTTCAGAGCACACCAGGAGGAGCGTTGAGGGACACAGGCGAGAGTGCCTTCAAAGTTCACGCACATCTCGCCCGAGGGGCAGATGGCCGAGCTGGGACATGGCTCTTGGTCGCACAGGTAGCCGGCCGGGCAGGACGGATCTTCGGAGGTGGCGCGCTTGACGGTGCTAGGGGCAAAGATGGGCCGCGAGAGACGGTCGGGGATGTTGTGGGCGGACCCAAGACTCAGACAAAAGAAAAAGAGGGCGAGTAGAGGCAGAGACCGCGCCATTCCTACGGCGGGAACTCCTCGGACGCGAGCCATGGTCCGAACTGGCCCTGCCGGGTCGTCGAGTTGCGGTTGGGAAACTTGGGTTGGTTGCGAAGGAGAGCGCCACGCTGGGCATGGCGGCGCTATGTATTCATATGTTGACATCGCCTGGGCCCCAGCGGCACGTGTACTCTCCCCAACCAGGTGCCAGAAGTCCGAGAGAGTCCATCGCGGGAGTCGATTGACGGGTGCCTGCCATCGCTAGAGCCACTTGCAGCGCGCGGGTTACCCAGGTCCGGACAGCCGGAAGGAAACGGTGCCCTGGGCGGAGCGGCTTGTCGATGGGCGGAACCGATTATGCGACAAGAAGTCGGAGAATGCCAGGGCTGTCCACTTGGAGCGGTGGGTCGGTGGGCCGGTGTAGAGGGATTTTTTTAGGTTCAAGACAACGGTTTCGACTTTTACGGGGGTTGTCGTTGAGGCTATCGCACTGCCAGCCCCTGCTATGCTGCTGCCTAGCGTTAACTAACGTTAATAGGGCCACAAAGCGACTGAGCTGAACTCAGCACCCCAACGCACTAGTCACAGCGTCGTCGCGTATCGCACTAGCTTCAGTTAGCATCGTGTCCGTTACTCATCCCAGGCGTTTAAACAAGCCACTAGCGCCGTACCCATTTCCCGGTAACGACGGCAGAGAAAAAAGGCTGACCTGACGGCAGGGAGGCCCAGAATGGGTGGCTATTGGCTAGCGGTGAGGATTTGGGAGTAGTGGGTGGAGGTGAAGGGGAGCGAGGTCGGTTGCAGATAGGATGGCAATGAAAAGTTGGGTTGTTGATTGTCCCCGTCGGCGAACCTCTAGAGCACGGCGTCTTTATCAGTCCCAGCCCTCCCTGGACACCTCGGACTTCAATCTGTGGTGTCTGGCGCTGTCCAGGTTCCAGCTGCTCGAAGAAGCACTCAACTCCTCCCCCTTCCCTCTCTTCCCCTTCTCTTCCTCCTGGTCCCTCCTGCCCGGGCTGGCCTCACACCCGAATCGATCTTCGACCGCCCGAGCTCAGCATGAAATCCCTGCTGCTTGGCCTGGCCTACTGGGCCGGGTCAGTCGTCGAGGCTCTCGATGTCTCCTGTGCCCCTGGCGGCAACTTCGACATGCGGTACTGGAATCTCCAGCTGCCTATAGGTAGCGTCGGCAGCCCGACCACCATCTCGAGCTCCCAGCTCCAGGGCTGCAGCGGCTACCAGAACTACAACTACTTCTTCACCGAGAGCGGGGATGCTGCCCTCGTCATGAAGGTGCCTGGGTCCCCCGACTCAGCCGGGTGTGTGACGACGCCCAACAGCAAGCACTGCCGCACGGAGCTGCGCGAGCTAGACCCTAACACGGGCCGGTCGGCCTCCTGGGACCCCTACGAGCCCGTGAACAGGCTGTCCGCCCGCCTCTCCTGCGGCACGACTGGCGATGGCACCGGCACCGTTGTGGGCCAGATCCATATCGATGACACCATCTCGTCCAAGCCCGTCGCCGAGCTATACTACAGCGCCAACGGCGACCTAACCATGGGCGTCGGCCAGACCCGTGCCGGTGGCGACCAGATCCGTACCTATGTCACCAATATCCCTCCTGGCCAGGTCTTCACGTACGAGATCCGCTACGAGAGCAACGTCCTGTCACTTGTCATCAACGGCGGCAGCCCAAAGATATTCAGCACATACCAGCTCAACGCCCCGCGAAGTTACTTCAAGGCTGGTAACTATCTCCAGGGCACGACCCCCTCGAGCGTCCATTTCTTCGAGATCAATGTACGACACGACTCGACCCCGATCGCCTATCCATGGCCGCCCGCTAGTGCTACTGGTACCCGGACTGGCATTGGCCCCTTCAACATCATCCAAGCTATCGACCGCACCCTGACATCCGCCCCGCCGTCGTCTTCGACCGGCAGCGCCTCGTGCGATTCCGCCTTGGAGATCGCCTCGGACAACACCGTGTCCCTCAAGCTGTTCTCCGGCTCAAGTTGTTGCTCTCTGGTCGAGACCATCAAGATGGGTACCCTGGAGTCGTGTCACAACGCGGATGCCGACTTTGGGTCCTTCATCGAGGCCGTTGGCCAGAACATGTTCGACAGGGGCATCCATGTCGTGACTTACGAGGGCCGGGACTGCACCGGCACGTCACAGGAGTCCAAGTTGACAAACTCGCGCCAATGCTTCACAAACTCAAGGTCTCTCTCCGCGCCCTTCAAGAGCTTCAAGATCTCGGCTTCGGGGTCGACAACTTCCTGCGCGGTGTCGCAGCCGACGGCGGTGGCGGCCAGCAACGTAGCCCTCAACCTGTTCTCCGACTCGGGCTGCTGCACGCAGTCCCAAAGCATCAAAATGGGCACGCTGGATTCTTGCCACGACGCCAACAACCTGCCGGACGGCTTCAAGTCCTTCACGCAGGCCGTCGGCCAGGACATGTTTGGTAAGGGTACGCAGATTGTCACATACGCCGGCCAGGGCTGCACTGGCACAGCCACCATCACCAAGCTGACCAACGCGGCCACGTGCTACGAGAGTAACAACTTTATCAACACTCCATTCCTCAGTTTCAAAATTGTCAACACCGACGCCCTCCTAGAATGTACAACGCCACGCCAGCCAGAGAACAACTCGAACGACACAGTCACAGTGAGCCTGTTCGGCGACGTGGCCTGCTGCTCAACCCCCGTCGAGACGTCCAAAATCGGAAAGTTTGGCGTCTGCCACAACGCCAACGCGGCTTTCAAGGGCGTCACCCAGGCAGCGGGCCAGAACACTTTCGGACGCAACATCCACATCCGCCGGTACGCCAGCCGCGACTGCAAGGACAGCACCTGGGAGCAGATCAGCCTGTCCAACAATAACAAGTGCTACATCGGATCCGGCCAGTACCAAAGCTACATGATCTCGGACGACGCGGGCGGCAGCGGCAGTAGCACGAGCACCTGCAACAGCACGCCCCCCAAGAAAAAGTCCGACACCACCGTCGTGCTCGAGCTCTTCAAAGAAAGCTCCTGCTGCACCCCTGTCGAGACCATTGCCATCGGCAACCTTGACGTGTGCCACAACGCCGACGCGAGCTTCCAAGCACTCAAACAAGCCGTCGGCCAGAACATGTTTGGGCGGGGGATCCACATTCAGCTCTTCGAGTCGCGCGACTGCGCCAACAAGGCCTTCGTACAGACCGACCTGTCTAACAAGGATGTCTGCACACACGGCTCGGAGACGTACCGCTCTTTCCGCATCGCCAGCGGCGCCACGTCCAACACCACGCCCAGCTGCAACTCCATCGGCCCCGCCAGCCTCGTTCCGACCTCTGATGACTCGATGCGGCTCCTGCTCCACTCGGACAGCAGCTGTTGCAACCCTATGATCATGTGGGAGCTGCACATCCCCAACAGCGGCGACGTGGGCTGCCTGACGCCAGACTCCCGCTTCAGCTCGCTGTCGCAGGGCGTCGGCCAGAACCTATTTGGCCAGGGTATCCACGTTTATATGTTCGCGGACAAGAACTGCGCCGGCGACGGGTACTGGGCGCTAGACTTGAGCAATAACGGGAAGTGTGTCATCGGTGCGCCGAGTGGGGGGTGGGGGAGCTTTAGGGTTGCGACGCAGGCGAGCCCCCGAACTCCAACAGGAGGAGGTGTTGGCGGTAGCGGCTCGCCTTTGCTGACCTGCTATATGGGCTGTA
This sequence comes from Staphylotrichum tortipilum, assembly GCA_033296695.1. NCBI lineage: Eukaryota > Fungi > Ascomycota > Sordariomycetes > Sordariales > Chaetomiaceae > Staphylotrichum > Staphylotrichum tortipilum. Next base: position 1,358 of record MU855522.1, on the reverse strand, counting down.
CGCCCTCGCCGCCCTCGCAGACCTGTCTTTGTCACTGCTCGGACGGGAGTGTGCGGAGTCCATATGAGGGGTGGTGTTAAGGGGAAGGCTCGGGTGATGGTAGATGGGTTGCATAGAAACTTGGGGTATTGAAATGTCGACGTGTGTTGTTGTTCAATGACAGCGTGATAGCAATGAGGTGTTGGAACCAGCAATGTTTTGATGGGATATGCGAGCAAGGAGAGCGCGCTGCAGAGAGGTTGTTGATAGCTTCAGTCAATCAAGGTCCGAAACTGTTGTTCGTTGTTCCTGTTCGAACGCAGGCATGTTGTGTAATGGGCTGAGCCCTGCAGCGGCCTCGGCAACCCTCGGCCAACCCTAACCCTCGATGCCCCTGAGCATCGCCGAGTCCACCACACTTACCCCTTTTCTGCTTGGTGTCTCCGTCCGGCCAGACAGAGAGCATCGCGACATGCGGACCATTTTCTCTTCTTTCCTTTTCTTTTCTCAAGCTCAGTTATACTCGTAGAGTCGTCATCAGATAGTCGCAATATACTCCTGTGACCGTTACACTATCGGCCAACCCCGACTCGAATAGCCTTGGCACCTGAGTTGCCAAAGGTAGGTAGTTCAAGGTTGCTTCTTCAACTCCGTGCAAGTGATGGAGGTCGGGGACGCCGAGAAGGGAGGAATTAGTCACGGCGTCTCTGGTCGAGTTACGTCAGCTCCTGCACTGCCAGCTAGGGCTGCGTGATCATGGGTAGTGCCAAAGGGAAGTTCGACAAGTGATAGAATCGACCGAGGTTAGCAGGACTAATTCGAGCGATCAAGCCAGCCAGGAACGGAGACAAAGCTATGGCTGTGAAACGGAATCGGCGCACACCAAAAGAATTGCAGAACAAGAAGCAGAGAATGAAAGGTTTACGCTGTGAAGGGCAGCGGGTTGTGGTATTGTTGCGAAAGGGGTCGGCGTTTGGCTTCGAAACAAACAAAACGAAAAATCGAGACGGTGGTGCTTTTCTGCCAGCAGAAAAAGATACGTATCTATTTGTGCCTTAGGCAAAATTGGGGTGTGGAGTTGGAAGCCTGAGGCAACAACTATGCCGCGATTTCCGGAGTAGGAAACCGCTGGATGCAGCGGCAAACCCACATGGAACAACATAGCTCTCGTTATCTCAGCCCCCTTCGCCTGGGTGACGGTCATCCGGGCTAGCGTGGATGACCAGGGCGCTAGCCGTGAAGACCCCCGTCGCCGCGCGGCTGGCCGACCTGAAAATTAAGGTCCCAGCTGGGGCGGATGACCAGCCAGACCGGGGGGAGGACGCCGCTTTCCTCAGGGCTAGCCCGGACTAGCCCTGAGGATCGACCCCCCTCCCCCC
>MU855521.1:0-49663 GCA_033296695.1 Staphylotrichum tortipilum | reverse complement strand
GACGGAAAGCTCCCCCCCTCCCCCCACCCGCCGAATGTGTGTTCCACCATCACGATAATGATGGACGACCCTCGTGCTCCCCCCGAACCTGCACATCCCGGCTCCCGAAGCGCTCCGCCCGCCCTGCCTCCCACGCAGCCTCCCCCCCTCTCGGCTCCCGGAGAAAATGGTAGTGGGCAGCTGCCGCTGCGGCCTGGTCACGAGCTCCCTTTCGTCGCGCCCTCGTCGTACCTCCGCCCGAATCCTCCCAGTCGCACAATGTCGGAGAAGACTCCAAGTGCTCTGGACAAGGAGCAGATGCAGGGTCTGGTGAGCAAGCCCGTCCCGAGACAGGCCGACCTGCCTCGTCGCCTGTCGCCCATTGCCCTCGCCCGCCGGTCCTGTCGCCACCGCCGCGTCGCGTTGCATCCATCTCGTCTCGTCTCCCGTTGCCGTGCGATGCCCTATCGCTGTGCTGCCCTCCGGCTTCATCCCTCCACGAGGGCTGGATCCCAGGCCTGCCGTGGTTGGGTTTTCCGCGACACGAGCCTCTACGATTGCGATGCGATGCGATGCGGGGTTGCCTCATCGGCCTCCCACCACCCTCCCCCCCACCCGTCTCTCCCCTACCCACCGCCCACCGCCCACCGCCCACCCCCCCCTTTCACGCGCGCAGTCAAGAAAACCGACGCTGACACGACAACCAGCGGGGAATCCGCGAGTTCCTCAAAGTTCGGACCAGCTACGACGTCCTTCCCCTCTCGTTCCGCCTCGTCGTGCTCGACAACAACCTGCTCATCAAGAAGAGCCTCAACATCCTGATCCAGAATGGTGCGCTGTCCCTCTTTCGTCTGGGAAGAGAGAGAGGAGAGAATGAATACCATGTGCTGACTGGACGGTCAATCGAAATGTGTACGGACAGGCATCGTCTCAGCGCCGCTCTGGGACTCGCGCAGGGCCACCTTTGCCGGCCTGCTGACGAGCACCGACTACATCAATGTGATCCAGTACTACTGCCAGTTCCCCGATGAGATCGACCAGGTCGACCAGTTCCGTCTCAGCAGTCTTCGAGGTAGGTGCTTGCCGTCACCCGCCGTCTGTAGCCCGTCACGGTGGGCTAATATTGCGGGCGTCACCCCCCTGCAACAGATATCGAGCGCGCCATCGGCGTCCTGCCCCTCGAGACCGTGTCGGTCCACCCCACGCGCCCCTTGTATGAGGCGTGCCGCCGCATGCTCAAGACGAGGGCCAGGAGGATCCCGCTCGTCGACTATGACAACGAGACGGGCCATGAGATGGTGGTCAGCGTCATCACCCAGTACCGCATCCTCAAGTTCATCGCCGTGAACAACGAAAAGTACACCATCCTACTCAAGAAATCTGTCCGGGAGATCGGCCTCGGCACCTACTCCAACCTGGCGACGTCGTCCATGAACAACTCGGTCCTCGACGTGATCCACCTGATGGTCAAGTACAACATCTCGGCCGTGCCCGTTGTCGACCGCGACAACAAGGTCCTGAACGTCTTCGAGGCCGTCGACGTCATCCCATGTATCAAGGGCGGCGCCTACGACGAGCTGTCGTCGACCGTCGGTGAGGCCTTGTCGAGGCGTGCCGACGACTTCCCCGGCATCTACACGTGCAGCGAGGATGACCGTCTGGATGCCGTCTTCGAGACCATCCGCAAGTCGAGGGTCCACCGGCTGATTGTGGTCGACGACGAGAGCCGGCTCAAGGGCATCATCTCGCTCTCTGACATCCTCAAGTACGTCCTGCTCTACGGAGAGGAAGAGGACGACATTCGGGGCAGCTAGCGTGGGCCTGCCCTCGGGCCGAAGAGGTGGTCCTCCCTACGCCCGCCCCTGCCTCCCCGGCGTGGCTCGGGCTTCAGTCAGCTGCTCGAGCTTGCCTGCGTTTGTTAGGGCTGATTTTCCGTCTCTCGTTCTTGATTTTTCCTGCCGTTGATTTTTGCATTTGCATGGCGTCAGGGCCGGATGTGGATAACGAAATACCATGGTTACATGTGTCTCTTTTTCCCCCAAGGTATAGATCTGCTTTCTTGTCGGAAAGATGCAACCCCAAACTCTTCTCTGCGCAACACACTCTCGCCGGCCGCAATGAGGGACTTAATTTGTGAGCGCTGGATACCTAAGGAATGGTCCACACAGCGCTAGACAGTGGTTTCACACAGCCATAATAAGAGTCTTACCTCCTTTTTTCCTTGGGTGATTCCAACGTCCTCCCCCAGAAACCTTACGTGTTGGCGACCAGGTGCGACTGACTGAATCAGGTGCTCGTTGGCTTGAGGTTGTCCAAGCTTTGCTGATGCGGCTTTCTTTCAGGGGGGAGGGAAGCGACAGAGCGTGGCCAGTACGAACCACGCCCCAGCCGTATGCAAGACGGGAAGCAGCAGCCCGGGCTGACCACAGACTTCAGTCTGAGACCATCACAGCCCGTTTGTTGTTTCTTTGGCAGTTTCATATGGCTGGTCAGCATTTTTACCCGCCTAGGTGCCTGCCTGCCTGCCTGTCGACACGACGTACACAGGAGGAACGTCGCCAGCCAGGCGCTCTCCCCTCCCCACCCCTCTCATCCCATCCCATCCCATCCCTGCCTACCTGCTTGCCACGGCGCATCTGATGCTGCGATCGACGCCGTCGCCGTTGCACATCCACCAGGGCCGTTTGCCGCCGCCGCCGTGCTCCGATCCCCATCGTGTGCGCCCCTTCCCCCCTCCTCGACCGTGATCGTGGCCCGGCCCGCCCCCGAAAATGGACGTGGCATCGGCGAGCTTGTTTGACACGTGGGCGAATGCGGCCAGCGGGACGTGGACGGCCTCGTCGAGCGGAGAGTGGCCCGACGCGTCTGACACGGATGTGGAAGCACGCGACGAGTTTGTTCAGGAGTATAACCGGGTCGCGAGGAAGGTTAGTTTTCTTCTCGTTCTTGTCCATGGTCTAGGACAGGCTTGCTAATATGACGGCGGCAGCATGGCATCCCAATGCTCTCGACTGACCGGCACTATACCCCATCGTTGGTCAGTTTCCCTCCTCATCCACCCTACCCGCCACAAGCTCGATTCCCTCTGACCGTCGAACAGCCAGGACAATCCCCGCAGCAGCAACGACGAAACTGGTTCTCGCGCACGTTCCTGCGCCAGGCATCGGGTGCCGCGAGCAGCGACGCCAGCTCCACGCGCTCCAACAAGACGGTCCGGCGCCGGCGCAGCGTCAGCGACATGGCCCTGCACCTCGTGAACGGCACGGGCGGCCGGCGGGACAACCTCAAGGACGAGGACCTCCAGTCCCTGGTCCGGCTGTGCGGCAAGAGCAAGCTCTACCTGCCGCCGGAGTACTCACCGGGCTCGCTCATCCTGCCGACGTGCTTTCGCGCCACAGCGCAGTACCTGGTTCAACACGGTAGGGGATGGCACCGGCCAGATATTCCGAGACTTTGATGGGCTGCTTGGTTCGAGCCGCTGACTGACATGCCTGGCTACAGGTGCCGAGACCAGAGGCGTGTTCCGCATCCCCGGGTCGGTCCGCACGGTCAACGCGCTCTACAACCACTACTGCGCCGACGGCGACGTAGACGACATCGCCAGCACCATTTGCCTCCCCAATCTGCCCTCACACATCGACGCCGGCGCGCACGATGTTGCTTCCACCTTCAAGCGCCTTCTTTCCGGCCTTCCCGGCGGCATCCTGGGGTCCGTGGCGCTGTTCGACGCCTTTGTCCGCATCCAAGACCAGCTCCGGAACGGGGATGTCGGATCTGGCTCTGCTGCGATGAGGCAGTTCAAGCTCAGGGCGAGGCTGATTGCCCTGGCCGTCGGGACCGTCCCGTCCCAGCTCCGCCGCGACCTGATCTGCGCCGTCTTTGGCCTGCTCTGCCTGATCGGATGCGCCGCCGAGGAGGTGGCCCGGGAGGAGGCCGACACGGGAAAGCCATCGGCCAAGTCGGATCTGATGGGCTACAGCGCCCTGGGCATCGTCTTTGGTCCGCTCCTGGTCGGGGATCTGCTCGATTCGTACGTCATGCCGGCTGCGCACTCGAATGCGTCGGGCTCGGTTGTGCTCGCCGTGACGCCGGCAAACGCGAGGAGGGAGAAGCGGCGGTCGAAGGTGTCTGAGGAATCGCAGGCCCTGCCATCGTCGGCCATGGACAAGATCCACGCGGCGAACAATGTCACTGAGATGCTCATCGCGCACTGGCGTGAGGTTGTCAGGCATCTGCGGAGCCTGGGGGTCGTCAAGGCAGGCCGAGTCGGTGTGCGGCTGTCCAGCTCTGGGTCTGTTCGTATGGGACTGCCCCTTTCTGCCTCGAATCCCTTCGGCCATGGGAAGTCGTCAGTTCCACCCAGTCCCACGCTTGAACCTGGTATGTTTGATACCCTTCCATGTCCTGGAGTGTTGACGACGGTACTAATCTACGTGTGGGGAGTAGCTACGCCGTCACTCGTGCTCCCGCGCCGACGGCCGAGGGGGATGCGGCCATTGTCGAGTGGGCTTGGAGGTGCAAAGCTGTCTATCTTGTCCCCGCCCGTGGAAGAGCCATCTCCGGTTGGGCCAGAGGGACCCAACGGCTCCAACGGCGCAAGAGACAGTTTGGATAGCTGGCATCCACCAGCACACCAGTCCGCCGCAGGGGCCAGGGGCTCATATGCGGCGCCTCGCCAGTGGAGGCTATCATCTCCGGTGACACCAAGCTGGAGATCTGCAGGATCAAATCAGTCCGCGAACTTGCCAGATAACAGCGTGGCAACCGGCGAGTTCATTAAAGCGCGCCCAGGTCGCCTCGTGACTGAGGACGGGGAGGGGGCCTCTCCTTCAGCTCCAGCTCGCTCCACGAATTTCCTCAGACGGCAAAATGCCGAACGCAAGCCCCGGGTGACATCGCGAGGGCCGAACCCGTTCAAACGGAGGTCGTACAAGGACAGCCTCGACTCAGACTCGATCTCGTACGCCCGAAAGCAAAGCGCCGAGCTGCCAAACACGGCAGCCACGAGAGCGCCACAGGATGTACCCAAGTCGGCCACGCGCGGGTCCATCGAAAACCACAAGCCCGCCGAGCCTGAGCATAGAGCTCGCCGTGGTGAAAGGCCCATGAGCGATATGCTTGGGCTTGGGCGAGCACGACTGTCGGCATGGAGATTTGGACGCAAAGCCCGCGGTTCCACAGACACCGACAGCCCTGCGCCCCGTTCGAGGAGTCCCCTGCGGTCCGAGAGTGAGGTGGCGCCGCCGGCGAAGATGGAGAGGCTTCAACTCCGTGGGTACAAAACGGGGCCAGGGTTACCATCGATAGATACTCGTCAGACCTATTCCAGCGACGGGACGGGCAGCCTGCTGGAGGACTGGAGGAGCAGCATGAAGGCACGTGGGGAGACAGCTCCAAGACTGGACATCCCGTCCTTCGGCCGGGGGTCGCCTGTCTTCTCGGATACTTCAGGGTCCAGCCCTGTGTCTGGTTACCTCGAGCAGTTCCGCCCGCTCCAGGCGTTATCCGGCAATGTCCCAGCGCAGAGACAGTCCGAAACAAGCGGTCAGCTGGGGAGAAAACCGTCGACCAGCCAGGAGACCGACACATCTCTGCGAATCTCCCCCCTCAGCCCCCAACCAGATCCAGCCCAGCCCACGTTGGGTTCTGTCCCGCGCTCGACACCAGTCAAGTCGACCGGAAACGCGGTCAGGGCCATGGCCGCCAAGTTTGAGAGCGTCTCCAAGGACCCGGCCTTTCTCCCGGGTCCGCGAGCCTCGCCTGCCGGCAACCGGTCCGAGTCCAAGTCCGGCAGCGTCTTGTCGCCGTACACGATCAATCCGTCGCCGGCGAGGCCGCCTAGCAGGTTGCCTGTCCCCACGGACCCGATTCCAAACAGCCGGTACATGCGGCTGCCCACCATCCCGGTCCGGCGCTCGCGGGGTTCTAATGGGTTGCCGCGTGTGGACAGGGCCGGGACCAACGACCTCAGCCAGGGAGAAGACAAGGCGAGATATGCCCGGTCAAGTGCCTTCTACAACAGGGCCGTCTCGTCTGGGAGCTCAGACGCGGGAGGCGGATTTTCATCGCCTGCCAGGCACTCCTCGTCATCGAATGGGCTTCCGCTGCCCGGTACGAGCCTCACACCACCCTCGCGCCTCGCCTCGCCATCCCCTTCCAACACCATGGCGGCCATGTCGATGACATATCCCCGCCGCTTCCCCCTCCTCTCGGCCACGCCCTCATACTCGCGCCCTCGTCGGCCCCTGTCCAACCCAGCAACTCCATCGCCATCCCATCGACAGTCCCAAGAGTCCAGAGCACGTACCCCCTCCGTCCCAACCTCGCCCGTATCGCCCTCGCCTTCGGCATCACCAATGAACCCCGCCTCACCTTCGCCCTTGACCTCCCTTAGGAATCCCTCCAGCCCCGACCCAATGGCCGTTCCCCAGCTGGAGATCTCCGAACGCGAACCCGACAACAATGAGAACGCGAACGCCGACATCAGCACCAACATTGACATCAGCGCCGACAACGAACCCGACATCAGCATCTCCAACCATGTCACTGACGCCCGCACCGCCATGGACACCACCACCACCGACCCCATCAACCCCACCACCACCGACATCAGCACCACCGACGACTTCAACAGCACCATCGCCCCCGCCACTTCCCCTGCCCCTTCCTCCACGCCTTCCCCTTCCCCCGCACCCGCCAACAGCCCGCCCACCAACTCACCCACCACCACCACCACCACCACCAACCCCACCCAAGAAGAAAAAGAAATAACCACCCTCCGCACCCGCCTCCACCACGCCGAAGCGGCCCTCTCGTCCTGGCGTGCCCGCGCTGAGGCCGCCGAGCAACGGGTTCTGCAGCTCGAGCTGAAGATTGCGTTGGGGCTGGGGGTGGGAGGGGGAGGGAGGGGGTTGAGGGAGGGGTTGGGGTTGGGGGCTGCGGAGATGGGGGTGGTTGTGGATGGGGAGGGGCAGGCGCGGGTGGTGGACAGGGCCGGTTTCGGTTTGGTGGGTGAGGGCCCACTGGAGTTGGGGAAAGAAGGGTATGGTTTGGTGGGTGGGGTGGTTGGAGAAGGGAAAGACTCGGTGGTGGTGATGGTGGAGGGGATGGATTTGGTGGAGGGGAAGGGGGATAATGTGGTGGGGGTGAAGGATTTGGGGGAGATGAAAGGGGAAGGAGAAGGGGCTGTTGTTGTTGTTGTTGCTGCAGCGTGAGATAGGAGTGGGGGAAAACTGGGGAGGTTCATGCTACGCTGAGTTCGAGGGGAAGGCGGGTAAGGGGAGAAGCGCGACACTGGATATGTAACATTCTGCTTTGTACGATTCGAATGGGGGGAGGGGAGCCTTTCTTTGCCTCAAGGTTGCTTGGCGATGGCAGAGGTTGGGTGGGGAGAGGATCTGGGCATCCAGGTATGTACGATCTTGGCGCGGAAGGGAGAGCGAGTGGTGTTGTTGGGGGTGAGTATTTCGGGACCGAGGTGGGAAGCAGCAGACCAGAGAAGTGGAGTAATCGGGAGCTGGAGAAGAAGCAACGGATAGGCGTAATAAGCCGCAAAGACATGTCTAGCTGTGTATGGGTTGGGATAGTAGTAGCATGGGAGGAGAATTCGAGGTTTCTTACCATTCGTCAAGACCTGCGCAGTGATCACAGTTAACACCGGCCAACTATTAGATCCCAGCTCAAGTACATTTCTATACGTATCTGGTACAGTGATGCTATGATACAGGTACAACGACAACCCGTCGCCCGCTCCGCCCCATGGGCCCCAGCCCGGGCCTCCCCCCTCCCGAGTCTGACCGCCGCTAATACTCGAGCCCCTTGATGCGCTTGGTGTACTTCCACAGGTGGCGGAACTTGGGCTTCTGGCGCTTGGCCTCCCAGCCGCGTGCCTTGCGGTGCGGCTTAAGCGAATGGACGCGGCGGTGCTTGAACTCGATGTCGGCGCCGTCGAGGCCGTGGCGGGCCATGACGTCGGCCGTGTTCTCGTCCCACTCTGTGCGGAACAGGGTGAAGCCGACGGGGATGACGGGGAACTTGTCGCGGAAGCTCTTGAGACTGAAACCCTCGCGGCCCTTAGCGTCGTAGAGCTCGGTCAGCTTGGCCGGGTCGAGCGGGGCGTTGTCCTTGTGCTGCAGCACGAAGATGCTCAGGCGGTGGTAGGGGGCGCCCTTCTGGGCGAAGGCGGGGAGCCAGGGGACGGCGAGGGTGCCGGGCTCGGCGGCGTCGGCGGCGGGGTCGTTGACGAGACGGCCCAAGTTCAGGGTGGTCCTGACGGGGTTCCAGGGGATGTTGGTGGCCATGAAGTGGAGGCGTTTCTTGAACAAGTCGGACTCAGCGTCGGGGACGTCCGAGTCCATAACGACGATGGAGAAAAGACGGTCGCCCTTGTCGAAGACCTGCATGTGCAGGGTCGGGGGCTCCTCGGTGATGCGGCTGTTGAGGATGGTGCCGTGAGCGGTCCTGTAGCCGTGGAAGGTCATCTTGACCTCCATGCTGGGCTCGAACTTGGGGAGGAGATCGGGCACGATGTTGAACTGCTGGACACGCTGGAAGATGATCTTGCGCTCCATAGCGCACCATTTGCGGTGGGCGAGGTAGCGGTAGATGGGCTTGTTCATGTCGCCTGTGTTGCGGGGTTGCTGTGTCAGTCACTGGCGCGGCGGCCGGCAGCACATCAAGGGATGGGCTGGGGAAAAGAAAACGCACCCTGCCCGTCCTCAAAGCGCCGCTTCACCATAGGATCGTTGGTATCGGCGAGAATCTTGAGGCGCTCGACGTGTCTCCTCAGACTGTCCAGCTGCCTCTGCTTGAAGACCTGGCCGCCGCGGAAGGCACTGGCATCGGTGGCCTCGATGCGTTTGATCTTGGCGGTCTGGGCGACAATCTGGGCCACCTTCTCGTCGCGGTCGCGGGCGAGGAGCTTGCGGGCCTCCTGGAAGCACTGGTACGGCATCTGTTCGAAGGGGACGTTGCCGGTGGTGGCGAGGGCAGCGCGGCGTCTGCGGGAGCCGAGCCCGGGGCCTAGTAGCTTGGAGAGCTCCTCCTCGCTGCCCTGCTTGATTGTGGACGAGGAGGACGCGAGCTGCTTCTGGGGGAGCGGGGCGGGGTCAGAGGCGGGCTCTACGGGTGCCGAGGGGGTCGTCGTCGTCGTCGTCGTCGTCGTCGTTGTCGTCTCATCGTGTCGACTCGGCGTCGACGAGAAGGGCCGCAGGGCAATTGGCCGCGACCGGCATGGTGCTGTGCTGCCCGCGGCCTGCCGCAACGACCTCACGATCGGCCGCGCAACCTGCTGGGGTCTCGACATGGCGGGGTGGGTGGGCGTCGAGCAATCCGAAATCTGGGCCTTCTTTCGCTGTAAGAGCCGAAGCAAGCTTCATCAAGCCCGCGTCGATGAAATTTCGAGGGTCCGTGCGCCCCGAGTCCGGCAAGCTCCGCTGAGTTCAGTTTCGGTGGGGTGCTCTGCTCTGATCTTGAAAGTGGCCCGTGCATCGCGGCTCTGGATCTTTTTTTTGCCCATCATCAAGCACTCGAGCAGCAACACATTGGCGGCGGGGAAACGGCGGATTTGCGACAGACAGCAGACCTCAGCAAGCCCAAACACGTGGCGACATACACGGCAGCGAACGGCGGGTACCAATTGCAACCGCTGCAACACACACCGGCGCCATGGCCGGCTGGGGGATGAAGAGCCTCGGCGAGGCCATGCGCGCGCTGAGTCTCGCCGCACAGCCGTGCAGGACCGTACCGGTTCGTCCCCAGTTTGTTGGCGCTTCTTGACTTGTGGCCATCTGGACCGCTTGGCTGACTGCTGTGGTGTGTTGGCGCCAGGTTCGGAAAGCAGCCGCAGCGTGCACCAGGAGGTCAATGGCGACGGCAGTTGAGACAAAGCCCGCCGACATCACAAGATCCGTCTCGGACGTGTGGAATCCGAGTACGTCGACCCACCGCTCACAGCTCGCTCGTTGTTGGGCTCCATGCCCTCCAAGCGTTTATTATACCGTTTCACCTTTGCTAACGGGTCTCCCGCTGCAGTCACCACCGTCCCCGTCACTGTCCACTCGTTCCCGTCACTCGAGCCCCGCTCCCTCGAGGTGTGGTCGACCAAGCACCTGTACCTTCCCCTGCGCCGCGACATCCTCCACCTGGCTGTCATCTACGAGGGCGACAAGACACGACAGGGCACGGCATCGTCCCTGACCCGTTACGAGGTCCACGGCTCGCATCACAAGGTGTACCGGCAAAAGGGCTCGGGTCGCGCCCGTGTGGGCACCAAGCAGTCCCCGCTGCGTCGTGGCGGTGGCAAGTCATTCGGCCCCAAGCCGCGTGACTTCAGCACCAACCTCAACCGCAAGGTCTACGACCTGGCGTGGCGCACCGCCCTCTCGTACCGCTACCGCCGCGGCGAGCTGATCGTGACCGAGGATGGCCTGGAGCTGCCGCTGCCCGAGGACTTCCTCCAGCTGGCCGACGCCGGCGTGCTCGACCGCGAGCTCGAGGACGGCTTCGTCTCCAAGTACGTGAGCGGGCTCATGGAGGAGCTGCAGTGGGGCAAGGCCCACGGCCGCACCACCTTCATCACCGGCGACCGCCGCCCCAACCTGTTCACGGGCATGGACGTGGCCGGCGAGAACGGCCGGGCCCTGGAGCTGGAGGATGTCGACGTCAAGGACCTGCTGGAGACAGGCCGGATCGTCATCGAGCGAAGCGCCCTGCGCGAGATGATCAAGAAGCACTCGAGCGACCTGGTCGCCCGCGTGTATATCCCGGGCACCGTCCCGAAGCGGCCCATGGGACAACGGCTTGTCGGGTAGGGCTGAGGGGAGGGGGGCGAGGCTGGGGAGAGGGAGAGAGGGATGGATGGGTGGATGGATAGATTTGTGATGTACTAGTGTACTATACCTGCTCCATGTGTCGTGTGTCACCTGGTCACGGGAGAAGGGGACTGTTGGCTTGCACACACGCGCTGTAAAATCTAACGTTTTATTCCAACCTGTTTGATGCCGGGTTATTTGCCTTTGAGAGCCTCCGTCTCCTCCACATAATAGGCACCTCCTTACATCGCAGTCAACAATACACAAAAGGGCGGCAAATCATCGCCATGCTCGAGACCCGAGACCCGGTCGCCGTTTGGTTAGCGAGGTCACGGGCGAGTTTCAGGCTGTCAGATCATGGCGCGTCGGCACTGGCTGCCAGGTCCCAGGCCCCCAGGAGTTCATCTGAACCTCGCAGCACAGCCAGCCCCAGCAACTAACTGCCGCTGCGGTGCGCACTGTGCATTGTGCGTCATACTTTGTAGGTCTTCGGTGTGAGTCCGCGAGGCGGAGCAGGCAAGAGCAACCCAGGCAACTGCCCCACTCCCGCGGATTTGGAGAGTTGCAGAAGCGCACAGACCACCTCCCCTCGTCTATAAAGGCACCGCTGGGCGCCCGCCATCTTGCACCCGTTCTCTTCTTCCTTTCCTCATCCAAGTGCAGGGGTTTTACGTGTATCAGTGAGGATTCGTCCGAGATCACGTTTTTGCTAGTTGAAAACTACAACCTGACCGCTCCCAGTTGGCTAAGGCTGGCTGGGGAATTTTTGGCACCCACGTGGAAAAGAGGTTTTCTTTTTTTATCTTGTCTTTCATTGCCAACGTTTGCTTGTCGAGCGTGGCAAGGAAGGATGGGGTTGGACAGGCGGGACAAGAGGTGGATTATCGGATGCATCGGTCATGCATCGGTCGGTCAATGGGTGGATGGGGGGAGTGGAGGTGCACAGTGGGATGGGTGGATGGATGGATGGACTGGGGTTGGGACACGACACGGCCGCCCGAGGCCCAGCGCAGGGGGAGGAGGAGGACGCGAGTTGTTCGACTGGTTGGGGGAAATGGCTTGGTGCAGGTCGTTTGTTGGTTGGGCTTTATGGGCAGCAGGGCTTGATGCGCAGCCGCCTGATCATGCTCTGCCTGACTCATCGGAAGGACGCCCTCAACGCGGGCTGCTGAGGACAACACCGCCAATTCTGCCTGCGCTTTGGACGCTTGCAATCTCTTGTTGGGGAGCTTTTTGGACGGTGCAGTCCACACGTTTGCAAGGGCATTCCCAGAGGTTGCCTTCGCAACGCTGGGTCCGCAACAGGGGCCGGGATAAATAGCCTTCGAAGCTCTTGGCGGACATACAGAAATCTACTGAAAAAAGGGTCACCGAGAATAGACGGATGACCAAAAGAAAGCAAAGAAACATATTGTCCGTCTCTGGTGTCTTCCTTGTTGACAAAGCCCATTTCTTTCCGCGACATGCCATTGTGGGATTGACTGCGTGCGCTGCATGCCAGGTCCCCCCAAGAGTGCCCCAGAAACCATCACCTCGTGTGGCAAACCCGATTGGCTGTTTTGCGAAGAACGCGAGATTCGGTGGGTCCGCGTCCCAAAGCAGGCACCCACACTGCGCCCACTCTTTTGGGGGGGGGAAATCGGGGGGAGGGAGACAGGCGGCCTGGGCGCTGGGACCCGCGGCTGAGGACAGGCAGGACTGGGTGGGACTGCAGACAAAGGCCCCAGGGCAGAGCAGAGAGGAGCAAAGGGCGCCTCCTCTTCTCGCCAGCCCTCATCTCACCCCATCCATCCTCCATCGACAAACCCGCTCCCCGACCCCGACCTCAACCTCAATCGCCCAGCGCCCCGACGAGGCCCGCGATTTTCATCCGCGACCGAATCCGCATTTCCGCCAACCCTCCGACGACCCGCTGCAGCCTCTGGATTTGAAATTTGCGACGCACGCCCGACTGCAGGAGGAGTGTTGGCGGCCTGGCGGCCTGGTGATTGCCGTTGTCAGCGTTTTTCGCGCGACTCGCCACGCCCAACCTCCACCTCCTCACCTCCTCCGACCGCCCGACTGCACGTTTCCTAGGCCGCCCGACATCGCGTCATCGACCCATCTCCCCTGCGCGCGCCGTGCACAAGGCGGCCGCTGCCTCCCGCGACGTTCGCCCGTCGGCGCAACGAAAACAAGAGTCGGCGCTCGCCCCCGAGCTAAGCGACCGTCCACGCCAAGATTTTCGCTCCTGACCGCATCCTCCCTGCCCACCCGCGCACCATCGGTCCATCATGTCCTGCCACCCGCAGACACCGCAAAGTCCTTCTCAGTTCTCTCCTAACACGAGTGACCTGATGATGAGCATGACCAGCTCCATAGCGTCCACCACCACCACGCTGCCCACCCCCGCACACAGCGTCAACGGCAGCACTCTCCCTTCGGAAGTCACCCACGACACCATCATGGGGGACGACTCGCCGCACAAGCGCAAGCGGGAAGCCGACGACATGGGCGGCAGAGCGCAGAAGAAAGTTCACGTCGAGGACCGCAATCTTGGTATTGACGACCTCCATATGGATGTCGGCCCGAAATACCTCCTTTGCAGAACTCGTAAGGCTCTCCCTTCTACCTGTTCAACGCAGTGGCTGCGAGAGCGACAGAAACCCCTTCTCCAGCGGCGACCGCAATGACCACTCCGCTTTTTGCCATGGCGCATGTGGTCCACCGCGGTCGTCTCGCAGTGATGGGGCTGTTGCTGTTCACGGGCAGCCGGATTGAATGGTCCCTTGATCTTGCATGTTCTACGGAGACTTAGTTAACATTCTTCGCCCCTGCAGCGCACCCGCCGGCGTGTCCTCAAATCTCAGATGACCTCTTCGAGAGATACGGCTTGACAGGGCTCGCCAATGAGGTCGCTCGGGTGCTCCCCAACGGCGAAAAGAATGCGCTCCGCAAGACCTACAAGGGCCATATCAAGAAGCTCGGCGTCCAGGGCCACTTCGACGGGACCAAGGAGGACCACCTCCGCCCTGAGGGCCTCCTGTACATCATGAAACTTCCTCAGGATGTCTGGGACGTCAACTACGTGCGCAGCCGCGAGATCTTGGCCGGATTCACCGGCGAGACGCGCCAGAGGCTGCCCAAGGCCATGACTCTGGGCAAGGGCATCGTGCCCAAGAACTTGTGGGACAGCTCCGTGCTGGGCGATCTCGGCCCCGGAAAGGGCGACAAGCAGCCACCCTCGGCCAGACCGACCGCACCCAACACGCCACTTCCCGCCTCGGGCCTTCAACCCGTCGTGCCTCGGCCCAAGGTCGGCACCCCGCTCGCGCAGGATCCCTCCCGGACAACCAAGCGCACCATTAAGAAGCGGAGCTATGGTGACAGCAGCTACGAGGGTTACGGCGACGGCTTCCCCGATGACGAGACCGGCTACTCGACCGGGGAGGGCGATATGGGCTCCGGCCAGAAGCGGAGAAAAAAGGTGCACATCAACAGCTATGATCCTGTTTGATGCAACACACCTTTGCTGACCCCGGGAGCAGACCCATCTAGCCAATCCGTCGCCGTCGACGTACGCCAACCAGACGCGGCAGCCGGCCTACAGCACTGGCATCACCGGGGCCTAGGACCCCTCCGTGCCCGGCTGCGCAGCTAGTCGGTTGAGCTGTGCCGAGAAACACGCAGGCCTAGTCCTGCAGCGCACTTGAAAAAAAGGCCGCCTGATCAGGTGTTCAGGGTGATACCTGGTGACTCGGTTGACGAGACATTTTCTTGCAGCAACAGCAGCGGCAGAGTAGCGCATCGTCAATCGCTCTGCTTCGCTCCCTGTCCCGCGTGAGAGAATTCCGACGACCGAGACGAAACAACAAAATCGATCAGAAGAGCAGTGTGCTTTTGGAGTACCGGCGCGACGGATGGACCGGGGGAAGAGGGGAAAAGCTCCAGGGGAGTGGAGGGAGGGCGGGCTCACGACTCGCAAGGCGTGGTTTGCCGGAGTGGTCGGCCCCTTCCGGCTCCATCACAGAGCGGATGGCCACCCTCACAACCTCTCACATCCCCCGACGCTGCCACCCAGCGAGCCCTTTTGGGCAGCCGGGGGGGCAGATTACATTTGCATTTTCGATAAACATACAGCATGGCGTTGGGGATTTTGATTTTTTTTTCTGTTTTCAGTCGCGTCCTTTATTTACCCACGGGGTCCGAAGAAGAATGGCACCGGACCCCTTGCTATACTGCTGGATGGAATTTTGCATTTTTGGACCCTGTTGGCCGGCGGGCACTGGGGGATAAGGCAAGGGCGAGCGTTGACGTCGTCCCGAGATGAGGCGGTTCTGGGGGGCTTGACACGACGGCACGGGACAGACGAAGTCGACATGGTTCTTGTTGTTTTTGTTTTGGGTCTTGTTGATTTTCTCGTTCCCGTCACACGCGGTCCAGGAAGCGACGACGGGTTACACCAGGCCGGGAGGGTTGGGGCGGGCAAAGCGCATCGATGAAATGGGGGATGAATCAAATGGATGGAGGGGGTTGACACTTTTGCGGCGCCTTTATCGACCACGTTTAGGTACACTGATGGTTCGTTTATGCCCAGCAAGGACCGCGGGCTTTTTGCTTGCTTGGGGCGGATATAGGCGCAAATACAAGCCGTAATGATGCAGTCCATGTGCCTTTCGTTATGAACATGGTTCTAATGAATTTCAAGCATGTCACTCATCTGCCGACAAGTTCCTCCCCTCCGCCAGCAGGAATATGTCAAGGCAAACGTGAAACACATTACATTGAACTTGCTATTACCTGGAAAAAGTCATTGCCACCAACTACATGTCAAAAGCTCACCAACTAACTCCCTGCTCCCCTCCCACCTCCGCGTCTGCCACCTCTCCCTCCCTTTCACTCAATCTCCTTCACACCTTCCCCTCCCCATCCACCACCCCCTCCTCCCCACCCCCAACACCAATGCCAACACCAACACCACCACCACCACCACCACCACCACCACCATCACCGCCAACCCCCCCTTCCACCCCCTCCCCCACTACCCACCTCACAATCCTCCCCGCCACATCCCCCACCAAGCCCTCATAATGCGCCCCCGGCACAAACAACCCACAGTGCGCGCCCACCTCGTCCACGCCCTCCATAAACACCTCCACCCACGCCGGGTCAACCCCCCCGCCGCCACCGCCGCCAGAGTGAGGCAGCAAGCAGAACTTCCTCCTCTTCTGCTCCTTCTCCTTCTTTCTCTTTGCCCTCCTCTCCTCCCGCGCGGCTTGCTCAGCGCGTTTCCTCTCCTCCTTGACAGCCTTCTCAACCAGTTTCTTCTCTTCTTTTTCTTCTCGCCGTCTGGTGCGGGCCTGTTCCTTTTCAAGAGTTTTCTGTTCGTCGCGGAGGAGCTTGGAGGCCTTCTCGGCAGCCTTTTGTTCGGCGCGGAGGGACTTGGACTGGGACTTTGCGGCGGCGTCGAGGGATTTCTGGCGGGCGCGGAGGGCGGACGCGTGGGCTTTGGCGGCGGCGGTGTGCGCTTTGAGGGCGAGCTTGTGGGCTGTTTCGGCTTGTTTGCGGGAGGACTTGTCCGGGTAGAGGGTGAGGTCTGGAGGGGTTGGGGGTGGGGGGAGCGGGGGGAGGTCGGGAAGGGAGGGAGAGGAGGAGGAGGGGGTGCTGGTGTCGGGATCGAGAGAGGGGTTGGGGGTTTCGGGAGAGGGTTCGGGTTCGGGCATCGGCTCGAGGAGCTCGAGGCTCTCGCGGAGGGAGGCGTCGCTGAGCTCGTCGATGGATATTCGAGGGGTGGGTTTGCCAGAGTCGTCAGTGGATATTTTCGATGCTGGCGCTTGCGAGTCGGCGTCCGTTGCTGGGTGTTCGTGTTTCTCGAGAGCATCCGTGCTGCTCCGCGGCCTGGGCTGTTTGGGTAACCCCGTTGACACGGTGTAGTAGTTGACGAACCGGACACGCGGAGCCCCAGACGCTTGCCATTGTTGGATATCTTCCAGCGCCCTGAGCCTGTTGTACCTCGACCTCAGTTCGGGATAGTCGGCCAGGCACGCACCAAATTCGAGATGGGAGACGAGGTGGTTAGCGGCGGCAGCAAAGAGATTTTCTTCCTTGTGCTTGGCTGCAAAGTGGATGACGTTCTTGAGCCAGCCGCGGTCTACGAAGGCTACGTCGTTGACAAAGGGGGGATCAAAGTACGAGTCTTGCGAGTCGTGGGCAGAAGGCAGGGCGGAACTTGATGGATATGGAATGGGCAACGGCGTGGAAGCGTCTGTCGAGGGCGACACGTCTGAAATTATGGATGGTTCGGGCGAGAGCGGCTGGGACTGTGTGGAAGCGGTATAGCTCGGGGGTTTGGCCTCGTCTGCTTGGGTTGGGCTGGGGGACGGCCTGAAGAGGCTGGCGACGCCGGAGACCACGATGCCTGGATGCAGACCAAGCAATGGAGCGTCAAGAGAGACGGTGCCCAAAATCCGGTGACGAAAGGGGGACGAGGTGTTGTAGGGGTCTTGGCTTGGCTGGCAGGGTGAGGAATGCGTTAGTTTGTTTCCGCCAGTGCTCTTCGAAGCAAGCTTCCCACGGGTGCAGTGGTAACGAAAAAAAGTCATACCAACAACACGGCCTCGGCGGCCAGAAGGCCGCCCATGGAGTGCCCGACGAGCACGACATCGGTGGTGGGTGACTCGTGGGGCGCCAGCCACTTGCTGAAGTTGTCGGTCGCAACATCGATGGCCTTGTAGGTCTTATAGCGGGGGTAGATCTTGGAGTGGACAGAGTGGGTTGCCGCCAGAAGCTCCTTCAAAAGGTTGTGCACATGGGCCGGGAACGAGCGAAAGGAAGTGTTGTTGCCCAGGAAGCCATGGATATAGACGACGAGGAGGGTCCGTTTCTGGTCCGCGTTTGTGCCATCATGCTTGGACGGGACCAACGATTGGGTCGACGACGACCGCGGATCTCTTGACGACTGTGTGAGCCCATAGATACTGAGACTGCTCAAGCCTTCTCTGGGTAGGTCCAGC
This sequence comes from Staphylotrichum tortipilum, assembly GCA_033296695.1. NCBI lineage: Eukaryota > Fungi > Ascomycota > Sordariomycetes > Sordariales > Chaetomiaceae > Staphylotrichum > Staphylotrichum tortipilum. The sequence continues at coordinate 31,881 of MU855521.1, read as the reverse complement.
GAGCCATCGGGGCCCGTCTCTTGGACCTCGAGGGTCGACGGTGCGGAGCCATGGGTGGAGGGCGGCTGCATGACGTCAGCGTTTGGGATGCTGAGCAGCGCAGTCGGAGTGGCAGCTTTTTGGCTATTGCATGGTGTTTGTAGAAACAGATGCAAGTATGGACGTTGCCTGCCCCCAAAGTGACGTTTTGTTGCTTGGCCAGATCAAGGGTCTGGGACAGTTCAAGCGATGTCGGTTGCCATGGAGCACCCTGAAGTGGACGAGGTTGCGTGTCTGGACCTGATCCAGAAGTGGATGGAGGACCCTGACCCCACTTGCCACGCCGATCCCAGGCACCGCCAGGCACCGTAATTATGTATGGTAACAATACACCCGTTTTGCAAAACGTTGAACGTTGGGCATCTTTGGTCGGCCAGGCCCTGTTGAAGGCATTCCAACAACTGCGGGAAATGAACAGCAAAAAAATGGCTGTTGGCAGATTATGGATACGGAAACCTGCGATAAGACAACTGGAGAAACCAAGAGGCGCTCAGGGGGGAAAACAAGGCGCAGCAGGCGATGGCCCAGGGATGTCCTGTCGTGTCCTGAAACAGGTCCACGAAGAAGCCTTGGAAGCAGTCGTCAGCTCGTGTTTTACGGTTGACTGCGCCGAGGACACCATCGACGTCCGCCTGGCAGATGGTTTCTACACATTCTAGACGATGCAGAGCCTGTGCTCAACCGGCCGAGATAAGGTTAGTTTTGCTAGTTATGAGTGAGTGGTTGGTGATGGTGAAACTGCCTGAGCGCGGCCCCCAGTCGAAAATACATCACCATCAGCCGCATGCAAGCCTGCGCACATCACGCATGCGGGAGTGCCTCTCCTCTCTTCACCACCAAACCCCCCGACTCTCCCGTCTCTGGCAAGCAGCGCAACAGGGCAACAGGGCAGCATGGAAGCATGACGAAACCAAGATGGCGCTGACTCGTGCAACCCGCACTGGCTTGTCTCTGGCCAGTCTCTGGCTGCAACCGCCGCCCGTCTTTTCTTTTTTGGAGCACTGGAGCACTGGCACGACGGGACAGGGTGGGGGCCAGCCTGGGGCCCTGTTTTCTTTCCAGAAAGGAGAGACTCGGCCAATGGGGGCCTCGGGTGCCCGCATTCCTGCATCGACCTGGGCGGGCGTGATTGGCCAATGGAGGGCTGCGATCTGGTGGGCTGCTCGATGAAGCGAAATTGCCAGCGAAGGGTCAGGCATGTTGCCCGCGAGTTGCTGCGGAGCTGCCTGTCGGGCGTGTGATGGCGCCTCTGCTGCGTGTCCTGGGGTGTTCTGAGGGAGGTTGCTGGACCGGCAATTTAAAATTAAAATAGACCTCCGCGCCGGGCGGGAGTGCTGAATCGGATATCCACGCGACGCTGCCCATCCGCGCTGCTTCCCTTTTCCCTCTCTCCCACCTGGTTACCCGGTTGTCCAGCATGCTGGCGCGAGTCTGACCTCCTCTGCCAGCGTTGTTGATCGATTGACAAGTGGAGCGGGTAGGTAAGGCCTCACTGATCCGTCGACCATCTATCTCTCCCGACGGCTGACTCGGCTGCAGTTGAATTTTACAACAGTTTTCACTTGGACGACACGGACGCCATGATGGGATGATTGCGACCATGCCGAGCCGACTGCGCCAGATCCCGCATCACCACCATTCGCTTCCTCCATCTCGATTTTCCGCTCCCACGGCACACCCGCAGCCGGCAATCAGGCTGTAGGCTTGTCGACTGACATCGCCTGTTTTTTGTTGCCTGCATTTCGTGCCCGCCGCACCGCGCTCGCACTCACGCTCGTTTCGATCACTGCCCTTCTCGCTCTCGTTTGCTTTTCTTTTTTTATCCTGCCCGTCGCTGGTTGGCAGATCTCCAGGGGGCGCATCCGTCGTCACCTCAACTCAGCCACGCAATCGCGATGACTAACGCGGGCGGCGCCAGCGGGCCTCCACTCTTTCAGGCCCGCAGTACCCATAACGACAATGCCAACCACAATCACAAGCACAACCACCACAACCTCCGCCATCTGCACATCCACAACCACGGTCGTTTGCAGCCCGCCGAGGCACACACCGCCTCACCACACATTCGTTCCCCCCAAAACAACAACCACAACGACGGCACCAACGAGAAGAAGCTGCAGGGCCGCCAGGTCGTCATCGTCCAGACCGTCTCCGTCGTCCACTACATCGATGCCACGGGCGCCGTAACCAGCGTCCAGACCCTTGGGACCGATCCCGCGGCACGGACCACCCTGGCTATCCCGGCGGCCGCCAGCGCTGCCCTGACCGCCGTTGGCGACACATTGCCCAGCGTGTCTCTCCCGGTCCTCGTCCCCGACCTCAGCGATGGCGTGCCATCGTCCACCGCCTCCACCAAGTCCGACTCCTCGTCGACTTCGCTGTCTGCGTCCTCCGAGACGCTGACGTCCACTCCTTTCAGCAGCTCGACTGCATTCCCCACCCTCTCGGGCGTGTTCAACTCTTCGTCAAGTTCGTCCCTCCGAGGACCCGTTGCCTTTTGTTTCGGTCCGTACCCAGGCTGACAAAATCCGTACAGCACGCATCCCATCGCTCTTTAGCAACCACACGGTCGCACTTTTCTCAAACTCTACACGCACTTCATCCTCTTCTCGTTCCACCTTCTCTTCGACTCGGAGCCGCAGCTCCCTCTTTACTTCCTCGACAGCTTTAAATGTCCCAACCATCGTGGCCGGCGGAGCCGGGGACAGCGGAAACGGAGGCTTCGGGACTCAGGACGCCGTTCCTGCGCCCACCGAAACGGCTTCCGACCCTCCTGGACTCGCCCCCGAAACCCGCAACGCCGTTGTGGGAGGCGTCGTCGGTAGCATCGCCGGTATCGCGCTCATCGCCGTCGCACTGCTGTATTTGCTCAAGTGGAGGAGGCAGCGCGGCCGCGGCATCATGCTCTTGGGAGACGGAGACAGCACCGCTCGCGGCGGCAAGGGCTTTTTGTCCGGCGGGCCTGAGAGCCCGAGCACCGGAGGGGCGATGATGGAGAGGTCCGGCCCGTTTGCGATCCCAGCCACCTTGGCCAAACTGGGCGGCGGCAAGCGAGCCCTCGAGGCCCCTCCACCCCCGGAGCCGCCCTCGCAAGAGAAGGGATTTTACAGGGTCTCGGGCAAGAAGTTGATTTCGGTCCTCGAGTCCGGCGGCGACGGCTACACCGACCCGCACGACAGCATCGGCAGCCACTCGTCGTACTACTACCGGGACTCGCAGTCCATCCTCGACAGCCTCAACACCCCTCCCCTCCAACTCGGCTCGCCGATGCGCCCCGTCAGCGGCGTTCCCATCTTTCGAGACGGCCCGCAGCGGACGGCCCTTGCCGAGGAGTCACCCTCGCCGGCGGGCCAGCGCCGCTCCGCCTTCCCCACACCCGGCCGGGCGCCCGATCCCCTCGGCCGCAGTTTCGCATCTGGATCGTACGCTTCCGGTTCTGGTTCCAGGTTTATAGAGGAGGAGACGTGATGGAATCTCAGCATCTTCTCCATGGGAAATTGTTCGGTTACAACTACCTGTACATGCCGCACTACTTATTCAATAATGTTTTGGAACAGCGGCGTCAAACGGCCCGGGGAAGCGGGCGCGTCGGGGCGGATAGACACCAGAAGCGACGATGTTCAAGGCGCAATTTCTTTTTGTTTGGCTTGCACCACTCGCCTGCCGCCTGCCTGGCCTGTTGGATACATGCACACACACACACACACACGCAACACACGCATGCACCACATGGAGCCAACTCTGTCGGCTGCGAGCCACGGTAGATGGGGCGGGAACACGGGGCGCGCGTCGGCCTTTAGCTGGCTCATTTTTTTGCGCAGGGAGGGGAATACAGTTTTGGATATCCATCCCCCCTTGGTTTGCGGCCCCGCGGGCGTTGTTGTTCGGTTGTTTTTCTTGTTGGAGTCGTCGATGAAGGGAAGCGGTTTTGCAAAGAAAGAGCTGGGGTTCTTTGAGCTACACTATGGGCTTCATTGTACATATTTAACTGACACCACACACACACACACACACACACACACATACCATCATGGATATTTGGGGGATTAGATGGTCCTCTTTGTGATGGGTATAGACTTGACCCTCCTTTGGTTGACAAGCAGTTTTGTGTCCACGTTATGAGGTGCATTTGGTTCTGGTGTTGTGGCCGGTTGAGATGCTGACCTGACATACCTGAGGCCATCATCAGTCGTGCTGCCTCAAGACCATGACTGCTGCCATGGGAGAATGTCAAACGCAACAGCCCGCTCGCCTGATTCTTGAGATATGCTTCACCTTTCCGCCGCCGCCGCCCCAGCGAGCGGACGGGCTGTAGGCTCTAAGCCCCGCCCGCTTGTCAGGCCCTGTCAGTCTTGGCCTTGCTCGACGGGTTTGTTTCAAAAGGCCTCTTCCGGTCCGAGGGTTTTTTTTTTGTCATTACTCTGAAGCTGGATCTGTGTGTGTGGGTGTTGGAGTAGGGTTTTGCCACGATGGGGATGTCTGTGCGATTCGGAGTAAACAAACAACGCCGCCGCCCGTCCCTGGCCGTTTGAGTGTGAGCATTCTTCGGGTCGATGGGCGGCCGGCTGGCTGGGTTTGGGAGTGAGTTTGTTGTTGGCGGGGAAGAGGGTGAGGGCCGTTTCTTGACCCGAGTGCTGATTGATGACGGATGCTTGGGGTTCGTCTTTCTTTGGCACGTGCAAGTGGACAAAAGTCTGTGGGTTGGATGTTGCTGAGTCTGGGTTTCATGATGGGAGGTGCCAGAACAGGTGGGCAGATATGTGTGGATATATCTTCTTGGGTGTAAGAGACAGATCGGGCGGATTGCTCAGAGAATGGGGCCCAATGTTGGTCATTCAATGGGGTGGTAGAGGTGGCGTGATGGGTTTGGGCGCAGTCGGACAATACAATATCAGAGTGTTTGGGCGCCTTCCTTTTTGGGAAATGTGTCCGGGCGGCGGTTGGGATGAACATGGAGATTGCTGTGCTTGTAGTTGTGTTCCTCGGACGACCAACCTCGCCGGCTGTCGTCTGTTCGGATGTTAGAGAAATAGTTAGACGCATAGGCGATTAACAAGAAATGGTGAATAAGCCAATGCGGTCCCTTTCCCAAAGTCTCCGAAAACGATCCTTCCCCTGGATGTCAACAATGCCGGACTTGCTCTCGGGGCACCGCTCGCGCGCGGCACGGCGAGACTGAGAAGACCGAAGTCCGCCGACGATATGGCCATGGGAGGCCTCGCGGAGCGGCACGATCGGGAGGTTGGTTATGGCGAGAACGCCAAGGCCTGAAACAGCGCTCCCGAATAGACGGAAACGAAACCGTGGTGGTTCGGATGGGCAGCAAATTTGTCATTGTCAGTGTCGGGCGCCAGTGGCAGTCAAAGCGGGAGGGTGGTGGTGGGCCAGCAGCGCAGGCCTGTTTCAAGACTGTCTCACAACACGGCAGTCCCGCGGACCCCTGGCCCGTAGCCGGCCATGGCACCGACCGTTGGGGGGGACCCTGGAGCCTTGATGAAGCCCTAGAAGGTTGGAGAGCGTTGGATGGCGACCCGGGATCGCTCGTGTCCCGGACACGTGCAATGTGATCGCCCTCGATTTTTTGGGGCCTGCCTTACTCCGTAACCGGGGTGCATGGCGAGGGCGAGGGCGGCGGTGGAAGTCGTGGAGAAGATTGCAAGATTGTCGAAGAAGTCATAGCATGACAGCGCTATGGCGAGCCCGTCTGGCTGTGCCGTCGGGTTGGGAGGCAGAACAGCACATCGAGGGCGGCGGGCGTGCAGCAGAGACGGGCAGTTGGTAATATCAGGAGCTTGAGCCAAGCGGGCAGCAGACGACATCCGCGTGTGCCCGACATTGGCGAGGCCACCCTGGATCCTTGAGACGGGAGCGGCGATACGACGAGATGCAAGTGGGATGTAGGCAGACGGCGGATGACGGCAGAAGCAGTGGGCTGTCTCCGATGATGCAAGCTGCAGAGCTGCAGAGGCTGGGCAGCGCAGGGCCCTGCGCGCGCACCTTCATGGCCAACCCCCCAAACGCCGGACGCCGGGTAGGGCGCGCGGCGAGACCCCACCCCCTCCAGCGATTTGCAGTGTGCAGAGGTGCAGTGTGCACGCTTGCGTGTCAGATTCATTTTGTCTTTCTCCGGCATCCCGTCTCGAACGGGCATCTGGGACTGGAGCTGTAGTGGATGGAGGTGGGGGGAGGGAGACAGAACGTCCAAGTTACGACGTCACAGGTCTGGATCGCAAAGATTGGACGAAAACGGGCTGCTGCTCCTCTGCTCCCGCTCCGTGGGGTAAAAGCCGCAGCAGAAAAAAGAAGAAACTAGAAAGGGATGAAGGGGACTTGTGCCGTCGTCGGACTTTTTCGAGTCTCGAGTCTGCTCTCGACACATCCTCATCGCTCGGATCGGATGGATGGGCTGACCAAGCACCAAGCACCCCAAGCACCCAAGCACACCCCCAAGGAGCACCCCCCAAGCACCCCCCAAGCACCCCCCAAGCACCCAAAGCACTCTGCCTCTGACGGAGCTGGGCACCCTGAATTTTGAGTGTCGTCCGTGCGCCTGGGCGCTGTTCCGCATCCCAATGCACAGCGGGTCGAGGCCCTGGGGGTCAAGCCGCGCGGGCACCACCTGCAGCAGCCCAGGCGCAGGCTGGCATGTGGAGTGCCGCTGCTGCGGGCCCGCCGCCCCGCCATAACTCGTCGTTGGGAGCCGGGGGATTTGCCTCACTTGGTTGTCACCCACATCTCCTGTCTTCCCACTTCAACCTCCTTCGTCCCGTCTCCTCTGCCCGCTTCCCTGTCCTGTCGCCCGACGAGCTGCTCCAACAATACCGGAGCTTGCGCTTTGCTTGCTTGCCACTTGCCTACCTACCTACGCCACTGGACACGCCATCCCGAGATCCTGCAGCTGTTCTTTCAGCCCTGCCGACCGTTTCTAACAAAGACCGCCACGCACACTGTTCATTTCATTCATCCCACCTTTTCTGCCCTCCCCACCAAGAACGGCATCCACCCACACTTTGACTCGACGACCCCAGCGGCCGCCGCAACATCACATCGCGGCAAACGGCAACCCAAACTTCCGTGCTGCACTCTGCCACGGCCGCAAAGCGCAGTAGACAAGCTGAACACCCTCCGCCCTGCAAGCAATGCGCCGGCGATAGCAACGCGTCTCCTGTCACACTCTGCTCTACGTTGGAGCTGCTCAGCCCCTGAATCCCGGTGGTTCCGGCACAGCCCGTCCTGGGACTGGACAGTAATAATAGCAATACTCTCTGCTCGGCGGCTAACCACACGGCCCTGCGAACACCACGCCGGCGGCCTGCATCGAGGACCACTCTCCCATTGATATCGACGACAAGAGAAAGTCGCAACCGTTCTTTTTGACCTTGTCTGGTCATTCACGTTGAACCTGCGAGACCGTGCGAATCGAGCCACCCTCTTTCCGCCGCTGCTGACGGCTGCATCGCCGCCCCTTCCACGATGGACCGTACAATGCACTCGGGGTTCCAGATGCCCCTCCCGCCGCCGCCCCTCATGAACCCCCCGCCCCAGATATTTGGCGGTTACAACGAGCATGGCATGCCAATGCCGCAGCTGCCACCCGACCTGATCGCTGCGCAAATGTTCGGGGACCATGGCTTGTTGGAAGACACAAACGAGGCCAAGCGGAGGAGGATCGCAAGGGTGAGTCGAGGCCAGAAAGTAGATGCGGCTCTGTTGGCGTTGCGCTGACCTGACGGCTCCCCGCAGGCATGCGACATGTGCAGGAAGAAGAAGATCAAGTGCGACGGCAAGCTGCCTGCATGCACACACTGCACCAACTATAAGACAGAATGCGTCTTCACACAGGTGGAAAAGAAGCGGAATCCTCCCAAGGGGTAAGCCTCCTCTCCTCCAAGTGCTCGCTGCACGCCCGCTAACAGATTATAAAGGGCCAAGTACATCGAGGGCCTCGAGAACCGCCTGGGGCGCATGGAACATCTTTTGAGGTTGTCAGGTGCGCAGACAAAGAAATGCAGCCATCATGGGGCAACATGGGGTTGGCTGACAGCTGTGGTGCAGGGTTGCTCGGCGAAGATGACGGCGCCACCGACCTCGGAACCCTGGAGAAGAAGCTGGCCGAGAAGCACCAGCAGTCGAGGCAAGCCTCGCAGACAGCCTCCGACCCTACATCGCCACAGCCCGCTTCAAACCCGGATGCCGGGACCTCAACACCTCACAGCTCGCTGGCGTCGCCAGCCCCGACCAAGGACAGCGACAAGATGAGGTCTGCCACGCCCGAAAAGGAGACCCACGATGATGAGCGAGAAGAGGTCGCCGAGCTGTCCGAGATGATGTGCTCCCTTGTCACCAACAACAATGGCGAGACACGATATATCGGTAGGCCAAGGAATCGTGAACCCGACACTGTCCTCGTTGCTAACACATTCAAGGCTCGTCGTCCGGATTCTCCATCTTCTCGCCCAAGGGTGTGCAGTGGGTCAACGAGAAGATGGGCGACACATCATTCCAGCAGATGATTTCGGACGTTTCCATCGACGACCACAAGTGGACCGCCTGGAAGCCGGATGTCTTCGGAGACCTCTTCCGCCGCACCGTCTTCAGGGACCTGCCGCCCAAGCCCGAGGCGCTGTCGCTCCTGAAGGATTACTTTGAGAACTTCAACTGCATGTTCCCGCTTTTCCACCAGCCGACCTTCATGCACTTGGTGGAGAGGCAATACTCGAGCGATCCTTACACCGGGTCCGGGTGGTGGGCGAGCTTGAACGTTGCTCTGGCCATCGCCCACCGCCTGCGTGTGATGAGTAACCTGGTCCCGCAGGAGGAGGACGACAAGGCGTGGGCTTACATGAAGAACGCCATGGCGGTGTTCCCAGAGCTGACGATGCGCAATACCGACCTCCTCAGCGTCCAGGCCCTCCTGGGCATGTCCCTGTTTATGCAAGGGACACCCAACCCGCAACCGTCGTTCCTGCTCATTGCCACGGCGATCCGGCTCTCGCACACCATCGGCCTCCACAAACGCGGGACAGGCTTCAATCTCAACCCCATCGAGATCGAGCAGCGCAAGAGGGTGTTTTGGATCGCCTACATGTTGGACAAGGACCTGTGCCTCCGATCAGGGCGGCCACCAGCCCAGGACGACGACGACATGAACGTGGAACTTCCGGATGCCGATCCCGCTGACGGCATCGGCAACATTCCGCTGGCCGACGGGAAAGGCAAAATGAACCTGTTCAGGGTCATGTGCGAGCTTGCCATTGTCGAGAGCAGGGTGTACAAGAAGTTGTACATGACCAAAGCGACCAAGCAGTCGGACGGCGAGCTGCTGAACACGATCGGGGAGCTCGACAAGGAGCTCGAGGACTGGAAGGACCGCATCCCGATCGATTTCCGTCCCGAGCACGAGATCCAGGCGTCGCACACGCCGCTAATCCTCCACATTGTCATGTTGCATTTCAACTACTACAACTGCCTGACGACAATCCACCGCATGTCGATCCATCATGGCTACTGGACCAGCCGGCTCTCCGACTATGCGATCCAGGGACTCAACGCGAGACCCCTGAACCCGCGCATCTTTTCGTCGGCGGCGCTCTGCACATCTGCTGCGCGAGCCTCGATATCTCTTCTCAAGTACATTCCGCAGGGCGACTTTTCTTGCGTCTGGTGAGTTCATCTCGTTGCATCTTTCGTTGAGGGCGTATTTCTAACTCGTTGTAGGATGGTGCTGTATTTCCCCGTCTCGGCGCTTGTTACGCTGTTTGGACATATCCTACAGAACCCGCTCGACCCAAGAGCACGGTCCGACACGAAGCTACTGAACGTCGTTGTCAACTTCCTGTCGATGCTTGGCCACGAGGCTGAGACCGGTGGCGTTCACCGCATGCTCGGCGTGTGCTCCGAATTTGACCGCATCGCCAAGGTAGTGATTGACAAAGCGGAGAAGGATCACGCATCGAGGAGGAAGCGGAAGAACCAGGACCAATCCACCAGCAAACCCACAACTAACGGCAACAGCACCACCAACACCAACACGGGCGAGTCCCCATCCTTCAACCCCAACCCAGTGCCACCGACATCACGACCTACGACCTCGAGCTCCGCCACACCGCAAGCCAGCGGGATCCACGGCGCCAGTAACCAGCACCACCTCTCGCCACCAACCAACGACGGCCGCTCCCCGCAAAACGCGAGCAACTACAGCCCGATGGCGGGGACGATGAGCCAGTCGCCGTCACCAGGCCTCGCGCCGACGGGGTGGCACAACGACTTCACGCCCGACAGCTCCGAGTACGGGACGTACGCGGACATGGCAGCGTTTAGTGGGATGACGGGGATGGGCGGTGGGGGGGCGGGGATGGCCGGGGGGCTGGGCAGCCCGCCGCCTACGGGGCCGGGAGGGCCGGCGGCGGCGCTGTACCAGCAGCCGATGCTGCCGCATGATTTGTTTAGCTTGCCGATGACGCTGGATTGGGACTGGGCGGAGATGAGCGGCGGGGCGTATCCGAGCGTGGAGAATGGGAATTTTGGGGGGAGTTTGGATGGGGGCGGTGGCGGTGGTGGTGCGGTGAATGGGGGAGGGAGGCAGCAGAGGCAGAGTTCACTTGGGAGTTGAGGGTTGAGGGGAAGGGGGTAATGGGGTGGTCAGAATGGATGATGAAGTCTTGTTTTTTAGTTTGTTGGACCACAAGCGGGGCGTGGCGGGGGATTTTGTTTGGTTTATATTGGGTTTGGTTTTTTACCTGTTTATTTTATAGTTTTTCTTCTGTGGGTGGACATTTTTGGATTGTTTGTTTTGTTACCGTTCTGTTGCTGTGTGTGAGAGTGACAACGGGATGGGTGGGAGTTGTGTTGGCTAAGTTTCTTGTGCTGTAATCCTTGGTGTGTTTTGTCATGTTGAGTGTTTGGATTGTGGCTGGCTATGATGTTAGACTGCCTGTTGGGTTTGTTGGCAAATCAATCTCATCTCGTGTTTCTTGTTCGATGTGGAGAGTGAGACTCGTTGCTGGCTGGCTTGGGTGTAAGTGAGGCTGTTTTCAAGCTCGAGTCCTCTGATAGAGAGATATGGGCTTGTGGCATGCCTGGAAAAGACGACTAGGGAGAATGAATGGGAACAAATTGACTGAGCCGCTGGAATTAACTGTCTCATCTACCTACACAGTAAGGAAGCGAACCATCTTGAACTGTTACTTGTTCATCTTCGCTCGGCCCTTGCATTGTACCAAGTTAATGTGTAGTCTCTTGCCGACCCACATTCGGGACCCTCAGGAGCTTGGACGGCGCAACCTCTGGCCCGATCCCGAATTTAGTCAGCAAGCTTCGATGCCCCTCTACCGCACGTGACTCTAAGCTTGCCGGCTTGGGGGTAGCCGTTTGGCAGTTGGTGGGGCGCTGGGGCAGGGGCGCGTCATTCAGTGGACTGCCTGCAGTGGGCGGGTTTGGTGGGTCGGCTGCTTGGTGGTGCAGCACTGGCTGGGCCCTGGCAGCAGCTGCCAATTGGCGCCTGGATTTTTCCGACTCGGCCGCAGCGGACTTTGCGGCAAAACGCACACACGCACATCGAGGCATCGAACGACGACGGTCCCCTCCCCCCCACGCCTCGACACGCTCCCCGCCGGCGACAGAGGCTTCGTCAGGGCGCGCGCGGCAACAGGGCAACGAGCCCAAGGACGACTGAGAGCGCAGAGGGCGCACCAGGGAGGACGAAAGGCGCTGCCGGCCGCGGACTTGGAGGTCGACAAGCTCCACGCCAACAACCTCGATATCTGGGCAGAGACCCGCTTCTTCTGGTGCTTGCTAGGTTGCTCGGAAATCGGTCCATCCATCGATCCATCGCTTCGGCCAGACACACATACGTCCACCACCACCCCCCCCTTCCCCGCCCTCCCTCCCTCATTCTCGCCCCTCTCTTCCCCCCTTCTCTCTCCCCCTCCTTCCCCTTCCCCCCCTCCATCGCGGCCATGTTTCGCACCTCGGCCCGCCAGCTGGCGCGCTGCTCGAGGCTGCCAGCACGCCAATTACCGATCCGCCCCGCGCTCCGACTCGCCCGCCTGCCCCAGACCACGACCCCCGCAGCGCTCGCCGCCCGCAGGTTCAACTCGACCAACTCGCCCAAGCCCAGTGGCGGCGAAGGGGACGGGAATAATGCGGCGGACAAGCAACGACGACAAGATGCCGACGACGGGACAAACCAACCCGCGCCACCTTCCCGGGAGGAGCTCCCGGCCGGCTGGGTCTACTTGAGCGACGCCGAGTACGACGTGTTCACGAATCACTGCCGGAAAATGATGCCGAAGGTTCCCAATGGCGAGCTGGAGCGCATGCTGAAGGATTTGAAGCGGACTGGGGTGCCCAAGGAGGTTCGCGATATCGTGCGAGCTGAGGTCGACGGGACCCTCAGCCTCAAGGTCGCCCTCAAGATCCCGCGCATAGTTGCCAAGTTGGTCAGCATGCTGCACGGGCTCGAGGAAGAAGGGGACGCGGCCAAGGCGCAGCAGAAGGAGCCTGAGCACCGGCCGCAGCAGCAGCAGCCGCAACAACAACAACAACGACAACAGCAGGAGCAGCAAGAACAGCAGCAACAACAACAAAATCAACAACAACAACAAGGGTCCGGCCAACAACAAAAGCAGGGTAGGCAACAAGGCAGCAAGCCCCCGCCGCCGCCCCCAACCGGCTTCGACAGGAGCGACATGATAACGTGGGTCATTGCTGGCATCGTCATGTACGCCCTGTCTCCGGTGGGCTTCGGCTCCGGCACCTCGCGCGAAATCACATGGCAGGAGCTGCGCAAGAACTTCCTGGACCGTGGCCTTGTCGAGAAGCTTGTCGTCTCGGGCAACAACGTGCAGGTCGAGCTCAACCGGGACGCCGTTCGTGCCATGTATCCCGACTCGCAAGCCGCAAACCCCAACTTCAGCTACTACTTCTCCATCGGTTCCGTCGACGCTTTTGAGAGGAGGCTGGACGAGGCCCAGAATGAGCTCGGTGTCCCCGCCGCCGAGAGGATACCCGTCAGCTACGTCCGCGAGGGCCTGGGCACCACCCTCCTGGTGACCTTTGGACCGACCCTCCTGATCGTCGGCCTGCTGGTGTGGGCCTCGCGTAGAGCCGGCGGCATGGGTGGTGGCTCGAGCGGCATGTTTGGGTTTGGCAAGAGCAAGGCCAAGATGTTTAACCACGATTCGGCCGTCAAGGTCAAGTTCGCCGACGTGGCCGGCATGGACGAGGCCAAGGTCGAGATTATGGAGTTTGTCAGCTTCCTCAGGACCCCCGAGCGCTTCCAGCGCTTGGGCGCCAAGATCCCCCGCGGCGCCATCCTGTCCGGGCCCCCCGGCACGGGCAAGACGCTGCTCGCCAAGGCGACGGCCGGCGAGTCTCAGGTGCCCTTCTTCAGCGTCAGCGGCTCCGAGTTCGTCGAGATGTTTGTCGGCGTCGGCGCGTCGCGCGTGCGCGACCTCTTCGCCACGGCCCGCAAGAACGCCCCCTGCATCATCTTCATCGACGAGATCGACGCCATCGGCCGGTCCCGCTCCGAGGGCGGCTTCCGGAGCGGCGGCAACGACGAGCGCGAGGCCACCCTGAACCAGATCCTGACCGAGATGGACGGCTTCAACACGTCGGAGCAGGTCGTCGTGCTTGCCGGCACCAACCGGCCCGACGTCCTCGACAAGGCCCTGATGCGGCCCGGCCGCTTCGACAGGCACATCAACATCGACCTGCCCACCATGAAGGGCCGCCAGCAGATCTTCAAGGTGCACCTGCAAAAGATCCTGACCAAGGAGGAGCCCGAGTACCTGACGGGCCGCCTCGCCGCCCTGACGCCGGGCTTTGCCGGCGCCGACATTGCCAATGTCGTCAACGAAGCCGCCCTTGTCGGTAAGTTTTCGTGTCTTTTTTGTCAAAAAAAAGGAACAAATAACTAATGATTCTTTTTTTTTTTACCGCAGCTGCTCGTGCCAACGCCACCACCGTCACCATGATCCACTTTGAGCAGGCGATCGAGCGCGTTATTGGCGGCCTCGAGCGCAAGTCGCTGATTCTCAGCCCAGAGGAGAAGCGGACTGTGGCGTACCACGAGGCCGGGCACGCCATCTGCGGGTGGTTCTTCCGGTGGGCGGACCCGCTCCTCAAGGTGTCCATCATCCCGCGCGGGCAGGGCGCGCTGGGGTACGCGCAGTACCTGCCGACGGGCGACGCGTACCTGATGAACACGAGCCAGCTGATGGACCGCATGGCCATGACGCTCGGCGGGCGGGTGTCGGAGGAGATCCACTTCCCGACGGTGACGACGGGGGCGAGCGACGACTTCAAGAAGGTGACGCGCATGGCGACGGCCATGGTGACGCAGTGGGGCATGTCGGAGAAGCTGGGGCCGCTGCACTTTGAGAACGACCAGAACCAGCTGCATAAGCCGTTCGCCGAGTCGACGGCGCAGGACATTGATGCCGAGGTGCGCAACATTGTGAAGGCGGCGTACAAGCAGTGCCGCGACCTGCTCGAGGCCAAGAAGGCCGAGATCGGCATCGTGGCCGAGGAGCTGCTGCGCAAGGAGGTGCTGACGCGCGAGGACATGGTCCGCCTGCTCGGCCCGCGCGAGTGGCCCGAGAAGGAGGAGTTTGCAAAGTTCTTTGACGGCAAGACGGGCCAGTCCACCCCGCCGCCGCCGCCTCCCGAGAGGACGGAGAACACGGACTCGCCGAACGAGTCGTAGGGTGGATGACTCGTTTTTTTTTTTTTTTTGCTGGTGGGGTTGAGGGGGGTTGTGCGAAGAGGTCATGTTGGAGCGAGAGAGCGGGAGTGTGTGAGAAGAAGGAAGAAAGCCCCTTGTTTTTTTACCTTTTTCCAAAAAAACTACCACTCAACTCGTACAGATGTTTGTATCAATAGGTATGGCGGTTGGGGGGCGCATGCAGCAGGATGGGGAAAGGAAAGAAAGAAAGAAGAGCAAGCTGCTTTAGAAAGAAGGTTGTTTTGTCTTTTTTTTCTCATTCCCTCTTCTTCTTTCTTGTTTTGGCTTGGTTGATCGATCCCACCCCCTCCTCAATGATGGCCTTTTGGGTTGTATGATAACTGTGTGGCGGTCGAGTTTGTTGTTGTTCTTTCTCTTGCTTTTCATTTGTCACTGTATGTATGTATGTACTCATGTAGTAGTGTCTATACTGCCCCGTTTGTGTAGAGGCTCTCTTGTTTCTTGACATGAGCGCCGAGGGATGGGTTGGTATTTCATAGACATGTTGTTGCTGGGTTGGGCGAATGAACGAATGCCCCGCCATCAACGAGCTTGCTCTCCCACTCAAAGCATGTCGATAATCCACGTCTCCCTCACCACCTCCTTCTCCCGCCCCCGTCTCCCCTCCCTCCAAGCGGAAAAGCGGCACCGGATCTGCAACTTTTGTCAGCAGGGCACGGGCAGAAGGGAACGAAAGAGACGATGAACGGGAAATAACAGGCCGGGGATTTGCTAGCGCCCCATGCCATGTCGCCTTCGATGGATTGTGGGTCCGGCCATGTTTGCGTGCCTTGGCTGCTGCAGCGAGGAGCGTCCATGTTCCCATCCTGGGTTTTTTTGGTTCGTTTTTTTTTTCTTCAACTCTTCGACCCTGGGTTGGTCGAGTTTTGGCACTTTGGGGAATTGAACGTCTTGTCAATTGGCTCGGAAGGGGGCAGAGAGATCGGGTGAGGGATTGTCCTTGCCCACGTCTTGTTTTCTTGGGCTTCAATCCGATTTGATGAGCTGTTCGCTGTTGTTGAGGATAATGAGGGTGTGGGTTCTTTGACGCTGAGATCATCAACGACGTCCGACTCACCAGCCAACTCAACCTCGGCCGGAAGATATCCCTTTTGAATCATTATTTCCCCCATCCCCCTTCTCATAATACCTAATTCCCACGAGTCCCCTCCCTCGCACAATGGCCTCCGCTGCGTCAAAGCCCGGCTTCGGCCCCGGACCCGACAGCTTGTCCCTCCCAACCACCAACGACCCCCACCGCGACCGGCCCCCCGGCACCGCCCGGCCAAGACTGCGGATCCGCGACTGGGTACGCTCATCCTCCTCCCCGCGCGCCCGCCATCGCCGCCGGCATGGCGGGGGTGAAGATGGTGGCAATGCCATCGAGGACGACGACGACGACGACGACAACGCCCGCGGTCGGAATGGGGACGACCGCTGGTGGAAGATTCATCTGTTCCGGGGCATGGTGAATGACGTGCGCAAGAGGGCGCCGTACTATTGGAGTGACTGGGCGGATGCGTGGAATTATCGGGTCGTGCCGGCGACGGTTTATATGTTTTTTGCCAAGTCAGTCGTTACTCTTTCACCCCTTTTTCCTGATCCCCAATCGTGGTGGTGGTTGTTTGGTAGGGAATGAGGCTGACGGACGGGTACAGTATCCTGCCGGCGCTGGCCTTCTCGCTCGACATGTTCAACAAGACGGGTATGCAGTATGGAGTGAACGAGGTGCTCCTCGCTTCTGTCTTGGGGTCCGTCGTGTTCTCCGTCCTGGCGTGCCAGCCGCTTGTCATTGTTGGCGTGACGGGTCCCATCACTGTCTTCAACTAGTATGTCTTCAAACCCCGGCTGGTTGTTGTTGTGCTCTCGTTGACTTTGGAAGCACCGTGTACGACATCATGATGCCCACCGGCACCAACTACCTGGCGTTCATGTGCTGGATCGGCATGTGAGTCACCCACTCGCCATCTCCCGTGCTGTGTATGGACACTCACTGACGGACGCCGCCCAGATGGTCCCTCATCTTCCACTGGATCCTCGCCGTCACCAACTCGTGCAACTGGCTGCGCTACGTGACGCGCTTCCCGTGCGACATCTTTGGCTTCTACGTCGCCTTCATCTACCTGCAGAAGGGCGTCCAGATCCTCGAGACCCTCGGCGACGGCGAGTCCTTCTACCTCTCCGTTGTCGTCGCCCTGCTGGTCTTTGCCATCGCCTACATCTGCGGCGAGCTTGGCCAGAGCAGCCTGTTCCGCCACCCCGTGCGCGTCTTCCTCAAGGACTACGGCACCCCCCTGACCGTCGTCTTCTTCACCGGCTTTGTGCACATGGGCAAGATGCAGAATATATCGCTCGAGACCCTGCCAACGGGTATTGCGTTTATGCCGACCGTGTCTGAGAGGGGGTGGTTCGTCCACTTTTGGGATATCCCCGTGGGAGACATCTTCATTGCCATCCCCTTTGCCCTGCTGCTAACCATCCTCTTTTGGTTTGACCACAACGGTAAGCTCACCCCCGTTTACCCCCAATCACCACCACCTAACACCCCTCAGTCTCCTCCCTCATCGCCCAAGGCACCGAGTTCCCCCTCCTCAAACCCGCCGGCTTCCACTGGGACCTCTTCCTCCTGGGCCTGACCACTGGCGTGGCCGGCCTTCTCGGCCTGCCCTTCCCCAACGGCCTCATTCCGCAGGCGCCCTTCCACACGGAATCCCTCTGCGTGACGGAAGCCGTCATGGCCGCGGACACTAATAATGGCGGGGAGAAGCGCCCGACTTTCCGCGCCACCCACGTCGTCGAGCAGCGCGTGTCGAACCTCGCGCAGGGCCTGCTGACACTCGTCGCCATGACGGGGCCGCTCTTGACTGTCCTGCACCTCGTACCCCAGGGCGTGCTCGCGGGGCTGTTCTTCATCATGGGCTTCCAGGCGCTCGAGGCGAACGGGATCACCAACAAGGCCCTGTTCCTCCTGCGGGACGCCGCGCTCACCAGCCCGGGCCATCCGCTCAGCGGCAGCGGCGGGGACGGCGTGCGCCGCGCGGCCGTGTGGGTGTTTGTCGCGGTCGAGCTGGTCGGGTTTGGCGCGACGTTTGCAATCACCCAGACCGTCGCGGCCGTCGGGTTCCCCGTGTTTATCCTGCTGCTGATTCCGCTCAGGGCGGGGGTGCTGCCGCGGTTTTTGAGGGCCGAGGAGCTGGCGGTGCTGGACGAGCCGACGGCGAGCCCGTTTACGATGGAGAGTGTTGGGGGCACGTTTGGAGGGGGCAGCGGGAGCGTTACCCCCGGTGGGGGGTCGGGGGAGGAGTTGGAAAAGTCGGGGAAGACCAAGGTCGGGGGATCGGGGTCTAGGTCGGGCACGGGAGAGGGAGGGGTCGGTACGCCTAGGGAGGGGGTGGTGTTGTTGGACGGGTCAGAGGCGGAGGGCGGCGACGGGCCGAGTGAGGAGGAACTCGCGGAACGGGGGGAGAGTCGGTCGGCGGGAGTCGTGAGGCGGAGGCTGAGTGCCTTGCGTCGGGAGGGGAGTGGTTAGAAGGGTTTGTTGGAATGCGTTTCGTTTCGGTTTGGTCCGGTTGGCTGTCATCGTCGGGATGAGGTAGAGGACCCTCCCTCGCGAGGAGGGTGGCAAGGGAGCGCGGTTGGAGTGTCTCGTTTCTTTTCCTGGTCGTGCTGAGTTCCTTCGTTGGGCTTGGGGCTCCATTGTCGTCGAGGGTAGTGTCTAGAGAGTACTGTCGAAGTGTCTCGTTCGTTGTTCGGCCAGGATTTGTTAGTACTGTGGCTCGGGGCTCTGACTGTCGCCGAGGAGACTGCTTAGAGACCTTTGTCGAGGTGTTTCCTTTCTTCCTTCTGCCGGCGTGCCTTCGGTCATCTGGTTCGGGGCTCTCTCGTCGTCGAGTCTAGTGCAACGGCGGCTCGAAGGGATGTTTCGATCTTCCCAGGGCCGTATCGATCTCACGCTCTGGTTCCCTTGGCTCCCTAGTCGTGGGTCGGGTGTGACGGCGGCTCGAAAGGGCGTTTCGATCTCCCCCCAGCCAGGTATATCTCTCGTTTCTGGTTCTCGAGGCTGTCCAGTCGTCGACTCGAAGGCGAGGGCGGTTCGAAGGAGCACCCATGGCCCTCCAGGGCCTCCCACCCCATTGACCGGACCGGCGTCTGCCGATCCTTGGTGTGTTGTCGACCACCCTGCCCTCAGCCAGGGCCATGAAGAAGATGCTCCCGTCTGCCACACCTCAGGCCCATCCCCAACGTTATCCGCCCCCAAGATTCCGAATATCCTACCCCTTCGACAACCGCCAGCGCCGCCCCCCTTCCCACATCCCCCAAAACGGCCCAGCCAACCCCCAGAGAGGAGAAACGGGCGGCCATCAAGTACAAACAGAAGCCCACAGGCAGTTAATCACTCAACCCAGTCCATCCCATCAGGCAACAAGTCCGTCCGTCAAGTCATCCGACCACGCCCGCCAAGGCAGTCCCAACAAGTGAAGCAATATGGACTTTCATCTCGCCCAAATCTCGTCAATCACTATCCCCATCATCCCTTTTCTCGTCATAGCCAGACACAAGACAGACTCAGACAAACGGCATAGTTCAATAAACAAGACCAAATTCATTGCTATCACTGGCAAAACCGCGCGGCCCGACTCCATATCTCGCTCTTCCCCAATCCTCTCTCCATCCAGACACGGGAACCAACACACGTAGATGATGATCGCCCTCGCCAGAGCATCTCCTGATACCCAGCCGTGATTTCATCTTCATTACCCTCTCCCGCCACCGTGTTGTGCATTGTCTTAACCACTGCCAACAAAGCAACAAAAAGACGGGCCAAGCAGGCGGCGCAGGTCCGATTACCCGCGGCGCGCGCGGCCTCGCCAACCAGGAACTTGGACAGCATGGGTTAATTTGCACCCGACAATCAAAAGGCCATTAATGCAAATGGGCTTGTTGGGCTCATCCTCATCTACCAGAATCACAATAGATGAAAAGCAACGAGTTTGGCATCACGAGTCCTAGGGGATGGCAATAGGGGGCTGGCGTTTACTATGGGCTGATCGATGGTGGACATCTCCAGGGCAGAAAGGCATAAAGGGGCTTGTTTCCCCCCCAAGCCCCTGGCCCAGAATCAGGTGGTTGTAGGAGGAAACTTCGTCGTTACACCCACCGGTGCGACTACCCCCCTCGCACTCTGGCTGCTCGCCTGGCCTGCCCCCTGGTGGGGACCGACTGGCACTGGCCGAGATGCTGTGGGCCTGAGTGGTAGTCGTCTTCTAGTCTCTGGTACATGCTCCTTCGCCTCAGTCGACGCCCCCCCTCCCCCCCCTCGACCCCGTTTCCAGCCGAGCGGAATGCAACCCTTCGATGGACAGACAAACAGAGGGGTGGCCGCGGCCTGCGCTGCCCCATCCACGGCATCTGAATGACGGTCCAGCCAGCTTTCTCGGATGACTGAAGCTCCTCGATGCACGGTGCCGGCTTCGTGTTCCGACGTGATGGCCCTGGCCGCTTGGCCAAGCGGTCTGTCTCCTGGTTACTGGCATGCAGCTCACGACTCCGTGAAGGCAGGAGGGGGGCGGGAAAGGGGGCGGGCGGGCTGGCTGGAAACCGGGGCCGACGGGGTCGAGGAGTATCTTGCGCGCGGGGGGAGGGGGGGCTCCAGTTGGTGGATCAACGGCTGGCTGCCACTCGTCAATAAGCCGAAAAGCTGGTCCTTGTTCCGTCGCACCGGGACCCTGGACACGCTGTCAGAAGGACTGACACCCAGTGGGCCCCAAACTGGATCTTGACAGGGGCCGCCAGATGCACGACGTCGACGATGTGGGCGATAGGAGCACAGCTTGTGTTCGATATGCTCGGTCCATCTGCCGCGAAGCTCAGATCGACGCCACGAGGGAGCAGCAGGGTGACCGCAACGGCCGAACGGAATCATGCTGGGGCTGGACGGAATTTGCATGGATGATGGGCTGAGCCATCGGGATGCGCAGCTGGTCTTCTCAACAAGGCAGGTGGCCAGCGACAGGCGATGCATCTCATCACTTGCCGCTCGAAGCACTCGCTGTTCAGGCTATCCAGCTCCCGTTGTTGATGCATCGACTAACGCACGCCTGAGATTGCGGCACCTCTCCCTCTCACGACGGCGACGGCTGCGCAGGCGCAGGGTGCCGTGGCGTGGATTGAGCCGGTGTAGGCGAGCTGCTTGCGGATAGAGCGGGCTCGCGGAGATCCGGGCTGACCATGGCCTTGCGCCTATGTGATGGGTGGATGGTCTCGCCCGCGGCCACCAGCGCTTCCGCTGTCGGGGGGTTTCGATCTCGCGCTTGGCGTTTGCCGGCTCCCGAGACCACCACGCCTCACTCTCCCTCGTGGATAGCAGCCATGACAGCCCCTAGGAGTGCCAGACAGCCACCAGCGCCCACCCAGGCCCGAGCGATAGATTGAGTGCGGCCGGGGAGCGGCATTGGGTGGGCAGCAGCCAACAGACAGCAGCACGGTGCCGGACAGCTCGGGACTCGTGTGGGCGGGCGGCGGGGGGGAGCCAAGCGATCAGAGGCTGTCAGAGTCGGGTTGGTCCCATGGGGAAGGCAACTCGCCGGCGTCCAACAACGACGCAAGTAATTTAGCCGAATGAAGCATATATTGAATCTAAACCACCAGACCGCCCAACCAGGTCATGGGTCAAAGGGGAAGCGCAGAAGAGCCGGGGACGGGGCGACCGAGAAACGGAGAGGGCGCTGGCGAGGGCGTGAGGCCGCAAAAAGAAACAACAACGAGGTTGTTGGGGGGAAGCGAGGCTCAGATAGGCGCACGGCGGGCTGCAGCATATGGCGGCGGATTTGCCGTGGATTGTTGTCGAAGCGCCGGCTTCTCCGTCGCAGCTCGCCCGTCGCCAGTCGCCCGTTGCTCCGTCGGTGGGCAGGCGGGCTCGTTGGCTTGCTGACTTGCTCGCTGGCCGGACGCGTGCTCGGCTCGCAGATGATGGCCCCGATGGGCGGGTCAGGCACCACAACGTCCATCGGTACCGTTGTTCGGACGTGGCTCGGTCACGTTGCAGACCCGGGGGAGGCCCAAAGTTCGGCTGCGACGGCGACGGTTCCACCAGCCAACCAGTGCGTCCGCCGCGTTGCCTTCATGTCACGTCTCGCAAGTCTGTGCTCTGTGCGCGACGGGCCTGTGTTGCCGTGCTGGTCCTTGCCTAGGGCCACACGTGATCTGAGGCGTGCATCTCTTGGAGGTGAAGTTTTCTGGGATGGATGGGGTCGGGGGAGGGAGGAGAGACGGGAGGGATGAAGGGGGAGGCGGGGGGGGGGGGGGGGGGGGGGGGGGGGGGGGGGGAGGAGGGGGGGGGGGGGGGGGGGGGGGGGAGGGGGGGCAGTCGTGGAGCGCGTCGCAGAGAGTGATCGTCGGGGGGGATTGTTGCGTTTGCCGAGCTGGGGCGGTTTTTTGGTTGCATTCGCGGTTGAAGCTCTCTCCTCCCTGGCCTCGTGGAGCTTGTGGTGTGTGCAGCAGTGGTTTGGGGTGTAGTGTCGTGGTGTGGGTGGGTGGATCTGGCATCTGGCGGAGCAGGGGAGGGCGACCCTTGCAGCTGCCTTAGCGTGTGCCTGTCAAGCTTCGCCCTTGCCAGATGCGGCAATGGCGCTGGGCGCGGACTGCCCTCTCCGCTGGCGGTGGCCAGTGCGCCCGGCAGGCACGACTGGCGAGGGCAGGGGTGCTGCCCAGCTTGATCGGAAGGTGTGGCGCGATCGTGTCATCGCAGGAGGGGGCGCCGCCTGCCTCGCCCTCGGTTGTTGTTTCGTTTCCCTTCATGCTGGGGATGGAGGTTCCTTCCACCACACACTCTCGCCCGTGGACACAGGGCTAGGGCAGCGGCAACCCGCTGTCTCGCTAACTGCTAGGGCCTGCTGGCCGCGCTGGAGCCCCTCCCCGGTCCCCCAAGCAGCAGCTGCTGCCCCTGGACAAACCCCGCTACCAGACGCTCCAGCAGCCTCCGCCCTCCATTCCCTTTCCCCAGAGTCTCATTGCAACCGTCTCCGCCGCTCCACCGCTGCCATGTCCACAACTCCCCGCAAGCCAGAGCCGAGTGAGGGCATCCACACACACACCCTGACGGCAGTCCGCATGGCGGCCCCCTTCGACGACACCATGCCCTGTACCGAGCATCCGCACCCCGTTTGTTTCAACCGGCTCGGTGCTCCCACTCGCTGCGCCTGGTTGCTGTCCCTCGAGACCTGACACGCAGCCACACACACGGCTTCCCGCCCATCTGTTGAAACCGGCCTCATTTCGCTGGGACTAGAAACAATGCCGTCTTCTTTGCGATCCACGGTATGCCAGCCACTTGATGCATACCACCTGCCTCTCAGGTATGCCTGGCTGCCCTGTCGAGATTCCGGTGTTGACAGCAACGGTGCCATTGCACCGTCTCCGGCCTAGAACACACCTAGGAACCTTCTGTCGCTTTCACGACAAAACTGCTGTACCTGCTACACTCCCCTGAGCCGGTCTTCGCCCGTTGCTGGGACGCCAAGTCAAGCTGCTGTGCCCCTGCAAGCGAGCATGCAGAGACAGAGACATTTGTCAAACCGCCTGTCGCCTGTCGCCTTGGCTCTCGGATGCTGCTCAGGACGCACTGGGGTTGCGGGCTCGCATGGGGACATGCGAAGCTTCCCTCCTGCGGGTCATCCCCCTTCCCCTCTGTGGGTGCCGGATATGCGGTTTCTCTTCCCACAGGCTCGCTTTTGCGCACCCCTCTTACCGTCCGACTGGACCACCGGCACCAACAGCCGCGAAGATACCCGCCCCCGGCCCTTGGGACCCTGACGACAGACGCTACTCCCCCGCCTGCTGCGTCCCTTGAGCCCTTAGCCCTTCCACCAACACTATGATCGGGACGGCCCACCCACGCAAATTACGGAGGGATCCGTATCCTCGACTTGTCCGCCGTCTGCTGAGCTGCAGCTTGCCCCGTCATGGAACTACCCGCCGGCGAGATCGACCGATGCGTTGAGATAATATGCTTTCGCTCACTTGCAGAAACGGCAGGTGGAGGTCAAAGGGACGCAAACACATGGCAGCCGCTCCGGCGACAGCAAGCCATTGCAGCCTCGCGGGAGGGTGCAGTACAGATTGGGGCGCTGGGAGGTCCGATTCCGAGAGTGCCTGGTTCAGGTGTGTCAGGCCGGCCCAAAGAGAAACCCGCGTCGCCGGGCTCGCTCCCGTTGTTCGCCCATTCTCTGCGAGTTTTCAAGCCCAACCGGGCGCGGCCACGCCTGGTTTGACGATGACAGACCGCCCTGGCGTGGGCAAGATCAGCCGGCACTTGCATGAACGATCTGGGGGCGGCCCTCGAACGCCAGCACGCAAGCTTCCCCGCATTTCGGCTCGTGGTGTGTCAGTCATGACCCTCGCCCTGGAGCTGGTAGCGGCCCAGGGTGAAAGCAGGCTGATGGGCAACAGGCTGTATCTGACGTAGCAGCACGCCACGACACGATGACCCCCCCCCCCCCCCCCCTCCACTACCGCCGCCTGCGTCGAGTTGCACCATCAGGAGACGGGGTGTCTGTCCCTGCCCCTCGAGGTTCTCAAGAGAGATCTTCCAATCAGAGATGGCGGCGGCGTTCCATTCCGCAGTTAATGACGGCGCACGTTTTTTTAATATGTCTTATTTTCCGATGGAAGGCTTTCCCCGGATGCGCCAATGGGAGCGGGGTGCAAGCCGATCGTTTCCCCGCGGTTTCAAGGAAAGTAGACGATACCACCGCGGTAGATTCCTGGCAGCGGTCGAAGGCGACGGAAGGCGGGCGCATGACGTTCAGGTACAGTTTGCGAGCGAGCGGGACGGTCGGCCGGTTGCAACAATGGGCGTTGAAGAAGAGCAAACAGTTCCCAACACGGCAGTCTTCGAGATGCTCCGCCGAAGCACCCTCCCCTGCGAATCGGCAGTCGACAGGACGTCCGTGCCAATTGCAGCAGACCACCACTGTCAGGGAACACCCCCCCCCTTCTCTCCCTTCTCTTTAAGCTTTAGGGCGGGCGGGGTAACTGACGAGCTAACTGTCGAGCTAACTGTCGAGCCGGGCACCCTAGGCACATTAGGCGCACGCTGGCGGCGGCACAGGGGGTGCGATGGGAATGCGTCCCCTGCCCAATGCTAACTGGCATTGGTGTTGTGTCGTGCGATCCAGGGCCTTTCTAACGAGCTGCCTGATGAAGGGTTCAACATTGATGCGGAACCACCCGTGGGAGGTCTATGCCAGGTACCAACGGACGTTGCGGCACGTCCTCTGCGCCAACATCAAACCCATTGGTTTTCTGCGCCAGAAACGCGGCACGGTAGACCCAGGCGTCGGCCGAAATGAGGCCGTCGCCAGCGGCAGCCAACCAGGCCCGGTACCAGAGGACCGCGCCCCCGGCAACGGGCCCCGGAAAACGTGCACACCACCAAGGAGAATCTCAAACGGCCCCCCTTCGCTCCCTTGGTTCCCCAACCCCCCCAAGGAGAAATCCCACAACCTCAGCCCGTCCGAGGATCCCACCGAGGCTAGCGGAGACACGGCTTTGCATTTTCTCCTGTTTTACTGAGACGGGCAGGAGCCAAGATCCGGAGATTCCTCTCTGCCAAAAAAGGCGAAAAAAAGGGAAGCAATTCGGACAAGGGGGAACTAACTGCCTTCCCGTCCGTCGCTCCGTTTTCTTCAGCGACACGACTCGACACGACGTTGACAACAAACGACCCGAACCGGGATGACTGAGCCCCTTGTTGTCCCCCATGCCCGCCCCGCCTGCCTGCCTTTCTTCAACAACGCCCCAGCGTTGTAGAGTCGCAGTATGCATGTAATGCGCACCCAGGTACGAATGCAATCGTACGGGCAGAGGTGGTATTCTTTCGTACCTGCCCTCTCGTCTGGTCTCGCCTCGATCTCGCTCGACTCCCCGGCCTGCTGCTCGTCCCCTGGCCCTGCCCTGCAGCCTGCAACGGCAGTGGGAGAGAAAAAAGCCCGCAGCAAATAGGATGCGGCGCTGCAGGTGTGCGGGCAGAGGGGAGACAAGCCACATCCAGATCCACCCCCATTACACCCCATCCTACCGATATCCACATCCTCGTCCCATCTCTACCTACCTGCATATGCACATAGGTACGAATATGCAGCCAGCTCCGTATGGTATGTATGTGCCATGCAAGGCATGCAAGGCAGGGAATGCACCACCCAAGCATGTGTTTGATGATGGCACCTGAGCTTGTTGGTGGCGGTGCTGCTGAATTGAGTGGATGTGTGCTGGGTGGCCAACTGCAATGCCACGCTGCACTCGCATGCAACGAGAGCTTGGGAGGGAGTGCGAGTGGGTTTCTCTGCTGTTGTTGTTGCTGTTGCTTGCTGAGTGAGAGTGAGTGTTGCTTCTTCTCGCCCCATCTTGCTTGCTCGGTGGGTGCTGCCGTCGCACGCATCACATCGCATCGCATCGCAGTGTGCAGCGCAGCAAGGGGCAACATCCCATCGAACTCTCTCTCTCATCACATCGCACCCGTCTGGCCCCATCCGACTGGTTGAGGCACGCAGGCCTGAATCCTGGGGGCCAAGGGGTGGTCCAGGCCTTCGACCCTCGAGCAAGTGGGCGTGTTTTGTTCCTGAGGTTGGTTGGTTGTTGCCTGCTCGTGCGTATGTGCGTCCTTTGTGTGTTTCGGTTGGTTGGTGGTTGGTGGTTGACCTGTCTCTTTTCGCCTCGAGGGGTCGGAAAGACACGACGGTTTACAGTACACTGTGGCCGCCCTGTTTGTACTGCGTGTTTTTGGGTTTTGGTTTTGTGTTGTGTTCTTTTCTCCCTTTCGTACCTCTTCTCCCTTCCTGCCGGATCTGGAGCGCCGGACTCATCTCGCAAGCGGCTGCAACCCCATCCCCATCCCAACCCATCCATCTGTATCCGCCGTCTGTGGGTTGTTGGCTGAATCCACAACTCACACACCACCCACCCAGCCGATGCAAGTGGCAGTCAGGCACGGCAGTTTTTTTTGTAGCTGCAAGTCAAACCGTTTTGGGAAAGCAAGCAAACCGAACAGGCCAGGCAAGTCAAGAGGAGAAAAGGGGAGAAGCAAGCAAGCAGCGAGTCAATCTTGAATGGCCCTCTCGGGGTTTGTCCGTCTATCTATGTACAACAAGGCTTGAGTGATAGAGAGGTAGCAAGAGTAGGTAGGAGGTAGACGGAGAGGAGAGAACACCCCTTGACTCCCGCCACCCCTCAGATGACACGACAACTGCTTGGTAACAGTAACAGCTTTGCCAGCCAAAACACACCACACACACACACTGCTCCAAACCAACCACCTCCCGAAAATGGAAAAGCCCACCCAATGCAAACAAACTCCACCAAGTCAACCTGTGCCCCCCGCCCACCGCCGCCGTTAAAAGTTTGGTTTTCTTTTCCGTGAGATAAAAACGAAGAAAAACCTCAAAATCCATCCATCCTGTTCGCCGGTCGTAGAAATAAAAAAACCGTAGCCCAGTACTGTTGTCCCAAATCACATCCATCACCCACCCACCCCAGTGATGATTTGTGTTATCCACCGAAGCCGATCCAAAAACTTTGCAATGTCCAAAACAAACTGCCCGCCGTGAAGCAAAGTAAACCGAGCAACAAAAGAAAAGGAGAGTTGAGGTGGAGAAAACGATGTTGAATGACATAGCAAAAGTACAATCCGGTCGAGCCCAATGCAAGCAAATCGGGTGTATAATGCCGATCTTTCGGCCCCTCGGGGGGAGCAAGAATCGAACGTCGCACCGAATGCCGGATCAAGCCAAATCGTAAAGTCTCGGTCGGTTCGAGGCGCCAAGGGGAAGGAGAAACTACGACGAGCTGCCGTAGGAGCCAGTCCCTGTCGCCGTGGTCGAGGCGGGGCCCGTGAAGCTACGCTTCCGCTTCATGCCGAGCGGGTCCGAGTACTCGTCACCGCGATCCCCTGAGCTCTGGCCGTGTCCCAGCCCGAGTGCGCCACCCCCAAAGGAATCCCTCATCGGTGTCCTGGCGCTCGAGCTCGAGATGCTCGCCTGAAAGGCTTGCGAAAAGTCGTTGGGGGGAGCGATCGGCGCGCTCATCTGGGGCATCGAGTAGTCCGTCGTCGAGGTTCGGTAGGCCGATGTTCTGGGGAGGGAAAAGTCGACCGGGGCCGTGAGCGGCGCCGACGGGAAGCTTCCTGTGTAGCTGGATGAGACACCGCTGAGTTGCGGAGTCGACGTCGTCCGGGGGCCGGGCGAGTGTGCAGAAGTCTGCATGCCTCCAGCCCCAATCCCGGGTCTATATTGTGTTCGGAGATCCAACCCCAGGGGGAGGGAGGCTGATGCGGCCCTCAGGCGTGAGTTCCGCTGCTGGCTCGCTTGCAGGCCCGAAGACTGAAAGTTCGAGTAGTGGGTTGGTGACTGGACGGTAGAGGCTGTATGAAGGCTCAAAGTAAGTTTGTGCCCCATTTACTGCCGTAGCCCAGACTCCAAATTCTCAGGGGGTCTTACCGGAATAGTTGCTCGAGTCGTAGGGGCCCAAGCCACCCGTAGAAGTGCCGCCCACTTGGTCTTGTGGGTAGAGGCTATGTTGCCGACTTCCGATCTGAGGAGACGAATTCCCCCCATGGTATGTGGTGTAGTCAATGGCATCGCCCTTCCACGACATGCTCGAGCGCAGCGGCGACTGGAGGGTGTCCGAGCGCGACCTCGTCATGGCTTCACGGAGTTGGAGGGGCTGCAGAGGACGAATTTGCTGCCGGGAGTGATGGCTATGCATCTGGATCCCTGAATCGAGGCTCGGCTGCCGCGCAAATGGGTTTGACGTCCTGGGCCCGGCGCCCAATGAGCTGGTGGAGAGATGGCCAGGGTAGCCATACCGATCGGTCGAGGTGGGCGAGATTGGAGAGAGAATATCCGGGGTGCTGAGACCGGCGGAGGGGTTGAAGCCGATGCTCCCAAAGGCTGGGCTGAGACCGGTCGGCGAGAGATGATCGTCACCATCATGGCGTCTGACATCCACCATGAGTGGCCGCATCATGTGGTCCCCATACGGGGAAGCACCGAGATCTACCGGCGAGGTGAGGGGTGTTCCAAGGGCGTGGACTGCGCCGTATGGGGAATGGAGCGCGCTGAGGCTGTCGAAGTCCTCCGGGACCGCCCTCATCTTCATCATCCTTTCGCGGTCGTCGGCCGTCAGGCGCTTAATCTTGGCACGACTAGCTACCAGTCAGCATGTTATGGTCCCTTCCACGCCAGTGCTACCCAGGCTTACCGGTTCTGAAACCACACCTGCACTTGCCGGGGGCTGAGGCCGGGAATCTCTCGCGAGAGTCGTTCGCGGTGTGCGGCGTCCGGATGCGGCTGTTTAGCGAACTCGCTCATTAGGAATCTTGTTTGCTGGTGCGTGAGCCTGTGAAACGATCAGCTCTTGCTCGTAGGTAGCAGTTGACGGATAGCTGGAGTGCTATCGTCATACCTAAAGCGCTTCATCTTTCGACGTTGCGCGGTCCTCTCGGCCGCCGTCTGAGGTTGGGCCGCGGCCTCCCCTTCCACTTCGCCCTCTAACATCTCCTCGTCCTCAATCAATTCTTCGTCCTCTTCTTTGGTGATGGGTTGTCCCTCGTTTCCCGAGTGGCTCGGGCCCGTCTCGGAACCTTGCCCGGCCGAGGACACCGCACTCAGGGGGTTCAGCCCGAGGGACATGCCTTGGGTCTCGGTCGACGTCGACGACTCTTCGTGGACCAACTCGGTCACCTTTGCCGGATACTGCTGTTCCCCCTGGTTCTCGGGCTGCTCTGGAATCGGCGAGGGCTGTTTCGGTTGTCGCAAACCCAGGGGGTCGATGCGATGGCCCAGCGGGGAGTTATCTTGTTTTGGTGCCTCGCTGGAGACAGCCACAGTCCGCGGCTGTGCCTGCGATCCGGCGTTATCGGCCGAGCCCGTCACATGCTCGTAGGGCTGTGAAAAAATGTTGTTTTCGCTGGGTGGCAGGAACGAGTACTGGCCCTGCCAGTCTGACTGCGTCACCGTGTCGAAGTTGTTCGACATGCGTAATTTCTCGGCAGGCTTGCGAAAGGCGGTTTCGTACTTGCTTATGGACCAAGGACTCTGCTCCGTAGTGGTGTGCCTGGTAACAAGCATTTGGAATCGGGTTGTCGGTCGTCGACGAGGAAAACGGCGTCTTTGGCGAAGGTGAGGAGGCTCTCGACCACCTCGATTGCGTAAGGCAAGCTGATGATGCCTACGAGGCTGACGAAAGAGCGAATGACCGGGAGTGGAGGCCAAGGGGCGAACGAGTGTCGGCGCTGGTTGGTGTTGAGTGATCAGAAGCCACGAATGCGCATCACCGCCAGGCAAACACCAGGTAGACGGGTCTGCTGCTACCTTGAGAGCCGCGAGTCTGGTTTGTGGTGATCTCTGCTCAGCAGATCCTGGCAGCGTCGAGACAAGCAAGGAGCTCAAGGGTCGCTGGGAGACAGGAGCGTGCTCTCGGATTTGTCTGCCGCGGGCCTTCCAGGGCCTTTCCGGAGATCAAACTCGAAAGTCGGTGGCCAGGGGAGAAACGAGGCTTCGGGCTGAGGGCAAAATCCTCGGGACGGTCTGCGGGTGCGTCGTACCAAAAGACCAGTTCCCACCAGTCAAAACGAAGATCAGACAGGGCCACGGTGCGTGGTGGTCTGGACGGGAGAAATCTCCAGGTTCGTTGTCCAGTCCAGTGATCTGCGAACGGTGTTGAGCCGAGTCCTTATCAACCGTGGTCGTTGGTGAGGTGGTGGAAAGGTCTCGTAGATCGGCAGAGGAAAGAAGGTTGGCCTTGGCCTGAGGATCCCGGAGAGAGCAAGATATCTTGTATGAAATCTGGGGGTGTCAACCGATGCACGGCGGGGTCGTTCTGCCGGTGGATATCCTCGAGAACGGAATAGATCCGGGAGTTATGGCGCTCGTGAAGGCTGTCCTTGGTGGTATTCAGGCCCGTTCCCTTGGCCCCCCTGCTCTTATAGAAGTGGGATTAATGCCGGGGGAGAGAACAACGGAGCAGCGCCGCGGACGTATTCAAAGGCAGAGCAGGGGTGCGAGAGAGACCGCAACAGCGGATGGGGCTGCTCGGGGGGGGAGGGGGCGGGGGGGAGGACGGGGATGGCCAGTCCAGGGGGTACCTGGTACCTGGCAGAGGACGGCTGTTATAACGGCGCCTAGGCAGGATGGCGTCTGGGGGTGGGTTCCTCGATTCGACAAGCTCTGAGCTCCGCTATAGCAATATCGGCTTCCAGCAGATGGGCTGAGCCACACCACCCTGGGTCTGGGGCACCGTCTCTGTCCTCGAGGGGCGGGGAGGGAGCAGGGCTATAGTGAGAGACCGCTGGACCATACAAGATCTCGGCTGAATGGCTAATGCCGTGCCAGGGCATTGATGGAACCAACGTCGGGCACTGCTTCGACGCAGTGAGAAAAGCCGAAGAATAAAAACGGATGGGAAAACGGCAACGCCAAGGTTTGAAGCTTGACGGGCAGCGAGAGCAGGTGGCTGAGAGACCGAGAAGCAGAACATGGGGGAAGCGTATACAACGGGTGTTGCTCAAACCTGCGGAGGGCTGCGTGGATGTGCTGCGTGATGTATGCATGAAGACAGGGCAAGACCAGCAGAGAGAGGCAAGGACCAATGGTGCCAACGCAAATATCCGATACGCAGCTCACGCAGGCGAGACAGCAAGCACGGCTGGGGAGCAGAGGGCTATGGAGGAGGGGGGGTCTCAATGGAGAATTCCGGGGTCTTTCGACAAGGCCACACAGATCTGATTGTCCTGTTCTGCAGTCCAGATGCAGATGGACCCTCTGGGGGACAGCAGCCACAGAACACCCCAGCAAGAGACCGAAAAACGCTCGTGAGAGACGCAGACATCGCAGTAGAGAGGTGGCATGGCGTCTCGGCTGGGGCGTTTGCGAGTGGATGATTGGTTCCTGGTGCAGCTTAGCTTTGTGTCGACTCCACGGGAAACCGTTGTTGAGCTTCGACCGGCGATAGCCAATCGCGGACCTTGATGCTGGAGAGAGGGGGGTGTGCAGTGCCTGCTTGGCCCACGGGAAGAGGCATCAGAAGAGGAGAGATGAACCAGGAGGGGGGCCGGGAGGGGG
>MU855520.1:290-49706 GCA_033296695.1 Staphylotrichum tortipilum | reverse complement strand
CTTTCCTGCCCCCCTACCCCCCCGTTCCCGAAACCGCCCTGTTGGACCCAAGACGGGCCCAGATCCCGATCCATCGTCTCCCCGGGACGCCCCACGCGCGCCGGCCATGCTCCCCCGATCTAGATGAGCCGCGGATCGATCGCGATCAGATCTTGGGCGGGAGCCCGCTTGACACCTGATGAGGGTCTATGTCACCGCTCCCACGGTCCGGGTTGGCAGCATCTCCGTCTGGTGCGGCATACTGTGTATATCTCCCCCCGAAGTGGTTGCAACCAGCTCAGCGAGTGGCACATGACGGGGCCAACTCGGCCAGAAGCCGTCTTTACTCCGTCAGCATGAGTCTCTCGCCGGATCCCCTCACACATAAGAACGGCTTCGTTCCGTCCACGGCTTTTCGGGGACTCTGCCTCGACCCACGACTGGCCATGGGGCACACACCCAAGTTGTCGAGACACGGAACTAGCCGTCCACGTACCACCTCCCTCGCCCATCCTCCTCTCGGTCTCACTCACCAGCAGCCGGTGCACTAGCCGTCAAGCATCGCCTTGTGGAAGGTCCTGTGCACGCTGCTCCCACTGCACGACATATTTTATGTGGGTGCTTCACATCGCCCCGTGGAACCGTGTCCAAGTGGTGGGATGGCTTCCCGGCAGCCCGGTACCGCCCGATCTGTGTGTGTCTGGGGTGGGAGGGGGAGGGGGGCGCAACAAGTCTTTCCAGCATGTTTGATGGAAGCCCCGGCGTTTCGGAGTCTTGCGACCACTTGCCTTGTTGATAGGACTCCGGGCCTGCCTGCGACATGTGTGCTTGGCAGAGAGGCCCATCTCAGCTGATGTCTGTGGAATGGCGATCCGAGCAGCCTCGCTCGAACAACAAATGTGTATGGACAGAGGAGTGCGTTGTGTGGATACAGTGCTTCTACGACGGGGAGGAGAGCTGAAGAAGCAAACAAACACTATGACACCAAGCCCGACGGGACCGATGAGAATGGTCGTTGCCGCCCTGCTTTTGGGTTGGGGCGACTTGATCAACAGTACACAGACCGCGGATTGTGCTTGAACGGGTAGCACACGCCTCTGCGTTCGACGTCGACGCGCCCTGATATGGGGAGGGGTCTGGTTGAGGCTGGACAAGCCCAGACACGCACGCCAGCGATCCACCCCGCCCTGTTGACACGTTGCCCGCCCGTCCAATGGCGGCCGAGCAAGTGTACTATGTAGGTAGTATCTTTTCTGGCTCCTCGGGGCAAGAGATGAAGCGAGGCGACGTGCTGGCTGGATTCCCCCTTTCCAGACAGCTTCCGCCGAGCTTGGCTGGCCTCGATCGAGCCTACGGCGGCGCCGTCGTGTGGTGACAACTCAGAGCAGGCTGGGCTGGCCTTGGCACCCGAGACGACATGGCATTCCTGCCCAGTCCCGCAAATCACCGCTGTTCCCGCAATCTTGGGTGCGCTTTGCTTTATGCTGGGCGCTGGCAGATCCCAAGGGGGCGGCCACTTCCCTCGTTTGGCCCCTTGCCCTGCGCGGCTGCGATGAGTTTTACTTGTAGTTGGTTAGTTTGTTTTGGGTATTTGCTCGAGTGCGTAATCCGTAGGCTGACAGCTCATCAACGCCCAAGCGGCCATCTATCTCCACGCCGCGCTGGAACCCCCCCATGTCTCCCCCCAAACTTTGCAATCCTTGCTCACCGGACACGACAACATTTGCTTTTTTCTGCGCCTCTGTCTCTCGCGCTGCGTGAATACCAGACCTCCACGGTCCGTGGCGAAACAAAGGGCCGGGCCTTTGGAATTTGCCCGGCAACAATTCGACGCAACCAAAGAGGTCGTTTTGGGCTTGGTGGCCTCGTACAGACGTCGCGCTGGCCATCTCAGGCATTGCTGCCCAGGAGGTTCGGTGAACATCCATCCGCTTCGGGACGAGTGTGTTGCTGTCCCCTCCAGCCACAGCTGCAAGAGCGACGTCAGGACTGGATTAGTTGAGTTAGTGCCGTGGCCTTTTTTCTCTCCCTTCTCTTTTCGAGTCCCCAACGGATCCAGTCGGCAGCCACACCGTGTTCGCTGGGGATCGGTGACTTGGCACGCAGCAAGCGAAGCGTCCCAAAAAGCAACGAGGAGTCGGGCTGGATGGGGAGCGTGAGGGAAGATCAGAAAAGAAATCCGATCCCCATCATCCCACCGCCTCGGAAGGGGACAACACAGTATGGCGTTTTCCGTATGCGCAGAGCTGCCCCATACTCCGTCCACCTGGCCTGTCCCAGCAGACGATTCTTGTACATGCCCCCCATGAAGCTCACAGGGGGGTGGCCAGACTGGCCCACCAATCCCCACATGGGATCATGCCTCTCAGATCGGTCTAAGTCGCCGAGGGACCAGGTCTTCTTTTTTTTATTTCTCTCCTCCTCGCCCTCGTCTTTCTTGTCTGTCGGTCCCATACGTGTCCGCCATCATGGGAAAGCAGTGACAACAAACAACCCCGTTTCCTTTTCCCTTGCGTCTCCTTCTTGTCCACCCGTCCGTCCCTGACCACAACGCTGCACCATCCCGTCTCCTGCCTCTCATCTACTCGCTGTCTGGGCCCTGCTGCACCTTTGCGCGAACAAACACAAGCGAATCGCAGCAAAAAAAGCAGGAAGATCGGGAAACAAACCACACAGGAAGGGGCATGCGTCTTAATTAAGCATATCGCCCTCTCTCGAATCCCTTGAGGCCACATCAGTCCGCCTCCCTGACCGGTCGACTGGCACCCAAGCCAGTGGTACATAGGTCCCGCTGCGGCCTGGCCCGAGGGTATAAGAGCCGATCCAGGAACACCACCACCACCGCTCTCGTGTTCTGCCCTCCTCCCCTAACTGTCAACCTGCCTCCCCTGTCGACCTCGTCTGGCTGAGTGTCCGTCGATCTTGTCGCCTTCGTCCGTCTATTTACTCTCGACGCCGTCCTTCCTGTCGACCACCGCCTCCCAGTCTCTTTCCACTTAATACCCCCCATCTTGTTCGACTCGACAACCATCCACAATGGCGTACGCATCTTGGCAAGACCAGCTCGAGGGTATGCCGCCGTCTTTTCTTCCCTCATTCCCTCTTCACTTCCTGCCAACCCCTCCATCTCCAACAACCCGACATGGGCTAACAAAAGCTTCAGATACCTGCCGTGAATGGAACCTCGCCGCCCCCGTCTTCCAGATCGTATCTGACCGGCGAGGTAAGCCCGTTGTTGTTTTCACTCCGTGTTCAGCCTCGTTGTCACCCTCACACTGCCCCTCCCTCTCCCTTTCTTGCACCCCTTACCACCGCCACCTCATCACCATCACCTCATCACCTCATCCCGTCTCCCCCCCTCACCCCCTCCCCACAGACCTCCCTCCCCATCCCACACCCCACACCCCACGCTCCCCCTTTCCCCCCTTACCTTTCCCCCTCACCCTCTCCCTCCCCCACACCCCACACAACAACAACATCCCCTCACAACCCCCCTTCCCCCCCAAACCCCCAACCCAATACCAATGTTAACACGACTATCCAGGAGGCCGAACAGCCTGGTCCTCGACCGTCACAGTCTACGGATCCGTGCACTCGGCGCGCTTCTGGTACGACGGCAAGAACGTCAACAACGCCAAGGAGGACGCCGCCGAGGTCGCGCTGCAGTGGCTCAACGCTTCCTCTTCGTCTTCCTCTACCACCGCAGGGGCGGGGGGGAGCGCGGCTGGGAGCGGGAGCGGGAGCGTTGCGAGTTCGCCCGCTACTAGTCGGAGTGGGTGGTGATGCGTCTTTTTTGGAATCTTGTTGGGGGAGGGGAGGGGGTTGAAGGGGGGGATGGGATGGGATATTGATGGACGGGTTGGGTGGTGAGGGTAGTGAGTGAATGTTGGGAAGGTGCGACTTCCCTTCTGATACCCGCCTCGCACACGCCCAAAGGTCTGTCTCCCGGCTGTCTTTTCTCCCTTTCCCTCATCTCTCCCTTTCTCTCTGGCTGTCACACTGTTGGTTTCGAATTGGTGGACTTTTCGGCGGATATCTCTTTTATTTTGCCCTTTTTTTTTCTTGGCTGGGCTTTTTGGATTACATTCTTGTAAGATATTGATACCACTGTTTTCTTTTCTCTTTTCTTGTTGGGTCCCCCTTCCTCTCTCCCTCCCCCTACATCATCTCCTACCCTCTCGGAGTTGGCGGAAATCGGCATGCCACGCGGCGTATCGGGACTTGTCATGACGCCCAAGGACCTGGCGGACTGTGTTTACGATTTCCTTTTTCCGTTTTAGTTTGCGGTTTCTTTTACTGGGAGGCTGTTACCTCCAGGTCGCGGGGGAACTATCACGGGCAGGTAGTTTGGAATGTTGGATCATTGGGAGTTGTCATGCTGTTCCTGACCTCGGATCGCCTCAACACTGTGCGTGGGCTGGGTCCAAGGGGTCCCAAAAGTGACATCCCCTTGCTTCTTGGGCGCTGATTTGGTGATGGCTGGACTCGCTGGCTGGACTGGACTGGGAAGAGCTTGGGACTGATGGTTCGACCAGGGGTTCGGATGCAAGAGCGGTCTGGGTTGTGTTGGTCGGATGACCACCTCTCGACCAAGCATCCCCCCGGTCATGCGGACAGCGAGACCAAGCAAGGGCAGCGCGCGGCGAGAAAGCAATGGGGGGAGTTTCGGATCGCGGACAGCCAAAATGGCTTCTTATCTCTCTTCTCGGTCTGTTTTGTGGCATTGGCGGGCTCGTCGAGCTCATTGTTTGTTAGTTATGTTTCAGCACGCATGTTTTCTTGCTTCCCGGGCCTCGGGAAGCGGGAGTGAATCAAAAGCTCCGATGAACGGAGATTTCGCTCCCATGGCACCACCGCTATGGCATCAGCCCTTGACTGGTTCGGTGTTTGCTCAAGTGAACCAGACTAGGGTGTGTTTGAAGGCGCTAGAAGCAAGAAAAGCAAGGCTGTCGATAGGTTAAGACGGCAGATCAGCCCGGTAGGCAAGTTCCGACGACGATGTGTCTATGCCGGCGACGAACTGGGAATCCCGGGCAGAGCGAGACCTGCGTCTGGGTTGCATCTCACCGCCTGTGTGGCCTGTGTGTGGGAGCCGAAGGTCGACGGGAGGCTTGCTTCTTCTGGTCTTTACATGGCACTTGCCAGCGCCAGTCGTTGCGTGGTCCGGGCCCCATCGGCCGGGGTGAGGCGGCGGGAGGGATGGAGGGGGGGATGGGGACCAGACAACGGGGTGACGGGGGTGACGGGGTGCGGCAGGTGGATATGCAGTGCGCATCAGGGAGGCATCAGGTGGAGAGCGCGGGAGAGGAGCCAGCAGACAGCGACGGACAGCAGCGCCTGTCCCCGTGATCAGCGCCACTGGGGGGCCTGGGGTTGGGGGTACTGGGGTTCGGGGGGATTCGACGCGAGGGCATTCGCCGACGGCCACTCAGATCCAGAGTCTGGGGATTTGAGAGACGGGCGCTCATGCAGGCCCGGCAATGCATCGACACTCGGGATGCGTGGGCGGTCGGAGGCCAATTGCCGCCGTCATTGGGATGGGGGGATCCGCGGGCGGGCGTGGGCTGGCATGGGCTTCGTGGGATTTTCTGCTGGGGACGATGGATGCGGATGGAAGGGATGGAAGCGGGAAGGCGGTCAGTCCTGGCGGGAGCTGAACTCGGACCGCTTGCTCCCACTGGGCAGTCCCGCCCTGGGGGTGAGTGGGGTGGGGC
This sequence comes from Staphylotrichum tortipilum, assembly GCA_033296695.1. Classification (NCBI taxonomy): domain Eukaryota; kingdom Fungi; phylum Ascomycota; class Sordariomycetes; order Sordariales; family Chaetomiaceae; genus Staphylotrichum; species Staphylotrichum tortipilum. Next base: position 44,013 of record MU855520.1, on the reverse strand, counting down.
TCAAGATCTGGAGAAGCGCAGAAGTGTGAGTGGGGCTCGCTGTTTGTCCAGCCTGGGGACCTTGACAGCAGCAGACCTGAGTTGGTGCAGATCCAACACAGTATCCGCCAGAGGAGAAAAAGTCGGGTCGGGGCCATTCTGGGGCTCAAGATGGATGCGCACAGTGTGGCTGGAGGTGCAGCTGGTAACTCGATGGCGCTCTCGGCTGGCTCGAGATCGAGATCGGCTGGGCAGGGGTGTGTCTGGTGGGTGGTACATAGTTAGGTAGTAGAGGCGCTGGGGGGAGGCGAGGGATGGGTTAGCCTCAGCCACGGCTAAACCCCGGCCATCTCTAAATTTTCGGGACGGCAGCTTCAAGCACCGCGAAGCTGCGACATCGACTCGTCGCGCGCCCAAGTGCCGATCCCGCCGCCCACGCCCACACACTCGCCCGCCATGCCTCCACGATTGAACCTCTTCTCGGCCTGTAGGGCCCTCACCAGCCGGGCATTCGCCCAAAGGCCGCCGCCGCTCGGGCCCGCCGTGTTGGCGAGGGGGATGGCCGACCTCACACCACCACCCCGACCTTCGACCGGCTTCACCAGCCCCGCCAACGAGGAGGCCCTCGGGAAGCTGCGCTTGATAGAATATGGGCTCACTCCCGCCGACGTGTCGACCGAGGGCCACAAGTACGGCCTGCCGGACCTGCCGCTGCAACGAGACAGGAACGCCAAGCACCGCTACGACGACGTCATCAACCAGATCACGAAGCTGCTGATGAGGGATGGCAAGCTGGCCAAGGCACAGAGGGTAAGATGGAGAAGGGGGAAGAGAGGGGGGGAGGGGGGGGGGAGATGAAAGGGGGAGTAGAAAGGGCAAAATAGGCCAGATATTTCTAACACGACCCCCGCCTCGCAGGACATGGCCCTGATCCTCAAATACCTCCGCACATCACCACCGCCGCGTCTCGACCCCGCGCGACCGCTCCTCCCCGGCGCGCCCCCGGCCGCCCACCTCCCGCTCGACCCCATCACGTACCTCGGCCTGGCCATCGACTCAGTCGCGCCGCTGGTCAAGCTGCGCGGCTTCCACAAGATGGCGGGCGGCGGCAAGGCGCTCGAAGTGCCCATCCCGCTGCGGGTGCGCCAGCGTAGGCGCATCGCCTTCCAGTGGATCCTGGGCGTCGTCACCAAGAAGGTCTCCAAGGGCTCCGGCCGTACCATGTTCCCCCACCGCCTCGCCGAGGAGATCGTGGCCGTCGTCGAGGGCCGCTCGGCCGTCTGGGACCGGCGCACCCAGCTCCACAAGGCGGGTACCACCAACCGCGCCAACCTGAACAACATGAAGGTGCGGCGCATGCTGTGAGCGGGGTGTGTTGGAGTTGGCGTGGCAGTATGGGCTTGGTTGGGATGGATTGGGAGGGAGGGGTGGGTTCTATGTGGGTTGGGTTGGCTGTTGTGGCCGGAATGACCTTCATAGAGGATAGGAGGGATGGTTGACTGCATAGCGGCATCTCGACGTGTAGTGTACAATACTTGTATGGACTCTTTTTGATCCAGCAATTCGCATTTTTGCTCTGTCATTCAATATCAGCTGCCAATTCATCATGACCCAGCGCTGTCCTGGCCCCCAGTGTCAGCCTAGATTTACGGCACCATTATCATCAATCCCTACCCAGCAACATGGGTACTGTGCTCTCACCATGCCTCTATTTATTTACTCTTGACCTTTTTTTCTCCCTCTGCGACCCCCCTTGTCCTTCATTCTCCAATTGAGGTTGAGGACGCAGGACCTGCACGTCACATGTTCAGGGACTCGGAATCAAGACCCCTGTCCTCACCTGCCAGGGGCAGGGGCCGAAATGCGTCACTGGATGAGATTCAGCATTGGAGCTTCGAGAGCACCATCACACCTTCGTCAGCACCCAGACAGACGCCGTGACACTTGGGCATCGACGGTCTAGTCCTGCGACCAAGGCCCAAAACAGTCCGCCGTCTCTCCACCCAGCAGCAAGGGCCTCAGAGGCCAGAGGACAACAGGGAGCGGCAATCAATCGTGGGAGATCTGCATTGCGAAGCCGATCCACACACCCTGACCGACCCGCCATGGCCCTCTCCACCCCGCACGTCATGTCGCGACTCATTCACGCTCTCGTGCTGTTGTTGAAAAGGCCCAATGCTCGAGGGCGAGCTGATTGGGATTGGGTCCTGATCATCGTGAGCTTGAGCTTGAGCTTTATTCGGAGGCAAATCCATCAACGCCACGAGTCCCTCACCAAACCCAATTTTCGCGCCAGGCACGGGAACAGTCCTCAATCGGTTCTGGACTTTTGCAAGAGTTGCCCCTCACCAGACCCGAGTGGGACGCTGTTGCAATCAGTGGTCTTGGGGCCTTGGCAAAACGGAGCTGTCCCAGGCTGTGCTGCCTCTCGCTGCGCGTCTTGGCACCGCGACTTCGTCACTGGGTCTTGGTCGCAGCAAAAAAGAGCTGGGCTGACGGCCCCGCCTCACGCCGCCGCCGCTGCCCGCACCTTAGTGTGGTCCAACCCAGCCTCTGTCTGAGGTCCGTCAAAAACAGACGCCCGCGGCTCGCATCCACCAACTTACACCCATTCAATAATTACCTCCCTGCCACATCACACCCTACCGCTGTTGACAGCTGCCGGACAGCAGGTTGTGCGACCTTGCACTGCGACGACGACGACTAATACCACGCATCGCCGTTTTGTCGTCGACTCGGCCAGCCCTTCCTTCTCTCACCCTCACAGCGCGGCACCCTATCCTGCAACTATCTTGCCTCGGTCAACTCGACTCCCCCGACCCTTGACCCACGACGGTTGGAGGACTGATTGCACCGGACAACAGCCACAGCAAACACCCCCCGCCGCCCATCATGGCTCGGCAACAGCCAATGTCGATGGAGGCGATGCTCGACGAGGAGCGAAGAGAGGTGCTCGCACTCTTGGAGGGAACCACAGGCCCGCGCCCCCGGCCGCCCAGCGCACTCGGGAACCGCTCGCCTTCCCCCTACACCCCCCGCTCCCCGGTGCGCAGCATGCTAGACATTGGTGATGACCCTCAGACCCCAGACCTCCTCTACCCCCCCTCCCCGAAGAGTTTTAGCACTAAGACAGCAGCTTCCACGCGAGCAGCCCCCGTCAGGAGCATGTTAGATGTGGACAGCCCCCCGCAGCCCGTCAGGAGCATGTTGGATGTCGACACACCGCTCCCCGCAGCGAGACAAGTACTGAGCACGCCCTCGTCACCAACCGACTTGCACCCCCGCGGCCACGGCTCGGGCGCCCCGCACCCAAGGAGCATGTCGGACGTCTCGAGCCGGCCCGTCGACTTTGGGCCGCGGCTGGCCCCCGCCCGGGTCGACCCCACCTCTGAGTACCAGTTTTCCGGCATCATCACCAGCAACGCTGGCCAGGCACTCCCCAAGCGCGTTACACAGGGCGGCAAGCAGACCAAGGCCATGGCCGAGATCATGCGGGGTAGCGACGTGGCCGGCCTGGTGCTCCCTGGCGACCGGGGCCGTCACCACGCCACCGCCGGGCCATCGGGGCGTCCGGGGAACAAGTCCAAGTCGCCGCACAGCCGCCCAGGCATGCGATCCCACTCCCCCCGCACTACCCCACTCCTGGGCCGGACGCTGAGCCCCGGCGGGCGGGCCGTGCTTAACGACCCGGAGATCCTCGACTATAACAATGCCTACAGGCGCCTCTCGGACGCCGCACTCGCCCGGTCGGGCGGGAGCCTGTCGGAGCTGGGCAGGCGCAAGAGCTCAAACTACATGGCCGGGACTGGCAGGTTGGCTAAGGACTACCTCAGCCCGGACGGCGAGCTGCTGGTCGAGGACAGCAGCGAGGACAATGAGAGCTTATCGGAGGACGAGGGGCAGCGCGGGAGGAAGGCGGCTCGGAATCTCGACAGCATCACGTCGGGCGCCGGCGCATCGCCGGAGTCACAGCGGCAGGCTAAGAGCCTGCTCGCAGCGGCCGAGGAAGAACGTAGGTGCTCGGTCAATGCACTCGTGGCAACAGATGTAATTGCTAATCTACCCGCACAGGCATCCAAGTGGCATCTCAACAGCCCGCTTACCACTACAGATCGCTCCTGGACGAGCCCGAGATTACGGTGACGAACCCGTCGGGCGAGCGCGTAAAACCCAGCAAATCGGTCATCCACCCCAACACCAGCTTCGACGACCCGCCCGGGAGCGGGGTGCACACGCCGATCGACTCGGACACGGAGGCGGACCTGACGGACATTAAGCGCGCGCAGAAGCTGTCGTTCGCCATGACGCAGATCATGGACACGCCCGAGGCGCACCGGACGATCCAGATCATCACGCGGGGCGAGTACGCCAAGTTGGTGCAGGACGCCGAGGAGGAGCACCGGCCGCCGCGCAAGTACCTGGTGGCGACGGACATGAGCGAGGAGTCGACGCACGCGCTCGAGTGGGCCATCGGCACGGTGCTGCGGGACGGCGACACGCTGCTGGCGATTTACTGCGTCGACGAGGAGACGGGCATGGGCGAGAGCGCGCAGGTGCCCGACGAGCCGCGCGCCATGCGCGAGCAGGCCGCCGCCATCAATACCGTCACGGCCAGCAAGGTGCCCATCACGCCGAGCGGGACGAACCTGCCGCTGCACCAGGCGCGGCCGTCGCCACATACCTCTACAACCGAGGCGGGGGCAACGGCGGGTAGTGGGGGTGCCAGCGGCAGCACGGGGGCGAGCGTGTCACCGGCGCCGTCGGTGGGGCGCGAGCGCAGCAAGGCCGAGGAGGACCGGTACGGGGCGGTGCAGAGCATCAGCGAGCGCGTGACCAAGCTGCTGCGCAAGACGCGGCTGCAGGTGCGCGTGATTGTCGAGGTGCTGCACTGCAAGAACCCGAAGCACCTCATCACCGAGGTGATTGACTTGGTGAATCCGACGCTGGTGATATTGGGGAGTCGGGGGCGGAGCGCGTTGAAGGGGTATGTCTTACACATTTGTCCCCCCTACATGTTAACCATTATTTTTGGGTTCTGAAGCTGACGAAGATATCTATGAAGGGTCATCCTCGGCTCCTTCTCCAACTACCTCGTCACCAAAAGCTCGGTGCCGGTCATGGTGGCGCGCAAGCGGCTGCGCAAGCAGGGGAAATACAAGCGGGTACCCTCGACACACCAGATCAACAACATCCACAACCCGTCGGCGCGGAGCCTGGCCAACGCCAAGATTGATTAGGAGTCGACCATGTACGAGCCCAGGACGAGCGCGAGCGGCGGCGGGCCGGGGTCAGCGCCGCGCTCGAGGTCAAGGTCGAGGTCGAGGTCGAGGTCGAGGTCGAGGTCGTGGTCTGGGCGGGCGTCGTGGCCCGGGTCGGCGGCACTGCCGCGCGCCTCGAGAGCACCCAGGTCGAGGCCCAGGTCGAGGTCTGTCAGAGTGGTGGTGACGGATGAGAAGGCAAGGGGCGCGGAGGGCGAGGGGTGTCTGAAAGGGGCGGGGTGGGGGTCGGTACTACTCTCGTTAATTGGGTCGGTTGGGTTCAGCGGGTAGGGGGTTATGTGGGTTATGTGGGTTTTGTTTGTTTTTGGTTTGCTTTTGTTCTTGTCTTTTTTTTCTTTCCTTTTCTCCTCTCTGATGATGCATGGCTACTACTACTACTACTACTATGGAAAGAATGGGTGGGAGGGACTCTGGCTTGCTTGTTCCTGCGGTTGGTTGGTGTATTCTCTCATGTCGTGGAAATGACAGCGAATGGGAATCATGTTTGATGATGCTATGACAAGCTGTGGGAGGGGACTGGACGGTGGTGATGAAGCATGGTTGTGGTTTGTTTGTTTGTCGTAGCCCCTTTCCCTGTCTGTCGCCCATACAACATCCCAACTCACTCTTTGGCATTGATTCAACCAAGTTGATTTGTAATTTCTTCGCTACCCAGCAAGACTCGGAAACACTTGATACATTTGCGCCACCGTCAATAGCCAATTCCCTCTATTGGGATCTCGGAAATCGAGGGCTACACCGTCCCACACACCACGGCATAGTTGTGCTTCCCCAGCGGAATACTCGTACCAACTACTCAACAGCAACCAACTGCGCCCGCCTCGAATCCAGGTGCGGGGTGATAAGACGCCAGAGTGCCCCGCCGCTATCCGTATCAACACCCCTGCACCGCCTCTCCCAGCCCAAGCTGCCATTCTGTCCGTGTTCGATGATGCTTCTCTCGCTGACGTGCCTCAGATAGAAGGCATCAAGGAATCCTCAGGCAGAGAGGGAGGGCAAGATTCATCAGGCATCACGTCAGATGCCCCAGGCAGTCAGGCAGTCGAGCATTCGGTCCTGTCCGTCGTGCGTCACACAACACCCAATGCCGCACCTTCCCGAAGGCCCGCCCCCGCTGGCGAATGAGACGAGGCGGGAGTGTGGATGCGGGGTGGGCCCCCTTCGAGCCTCGACGATGAGTTGGCAGGGGACTGTGCGGGGTTTGGTTGGACAGGGCGTGACGGGTGCTGTGTGCACTGCCGGCGGGTGGGGTTGGGCCTGGGGGAGGGATGCGATGCGATGGTCTCCCAGCCTCTCGTTTTTGGGGGGTTCCCTTGTCGGCGGGCGCATTTGGAGGGATGCGACAGGCCCTGAAGCTTTGCTTCGGTTGTGATGCCGCCCTCGAGCCAAGCCAACTTGGGCAGAACAACACAACACACCGAGTTTTGGTTGGAGAGTTTGTTTCGGCGAGAATCGTACGGGCGACGCGACTGGCCAACCGGCAGCTTTTTTTTTCTTTTCATTCTTGACCCTTGAGAGGCAGTTGGTTGACTGTGGTTGTCCCGCGCGCATTCCGATCGCACATCGCATCCGCAACAACTCGACCTCGCACACCGCATTCAGATCAGACCAGACAAACCAGACAAACCAGACCAGCACCAGCCACACAACCAACCAACCAACCCACCGCTCGCACCACTGCACTGACACACACCACCGCGCTGCTGCACCACCACAGGTACCCACTTCCCACTCAGCGCACCCCCAAGAAGGGCATCGCGCCGACCACCTCACCCCGATCGGCCCGCGCCTCCCTGCGTCCGCGTGCGCATCGCAGCAAACGGACCCCTTCTCCTGTCCCCTCCCCCCCCCTCCATCAGCCCCTCCCTTCCCCCACGACACATACACACACCCCTTTCCCCCTTCCGGGCACCAACACGGTACGCCCCGTTCGATGTGATGCAGTCACTCTTCACCGTCAACAACAACGTCTCGCTCGTCAGCATCACCATCGCCCCGAGCGCCTGGATCGCATCCCTGGTGCTCTCCCTGATATTCGCCTTCGTGTACCTCGTCTACCAGTCGCCGCTGGCCTCGTTCCGCTGGCGCAAGCTCTTCTCCTTCACCCGCCGCCGACAGCGTCCCCAGAGGAAGGCCCCGCCCACCCCGATTATAGAGGAGCCCGAGGACGACTACGACGACGAGACCCTCTCCGAGGAGGACCCCCCGCGCAGACGACACATCGAGCACACCCCGCTGCCGCCCTTGCTCACCGACTATCCCTACCCGTATCCCTTCGAGACCAGCAGCAAGGCCATTACCGCTGCCGCCGCTGCCATCCTCGACCACGGCAGCAGTAGCGGCAGAGAGAGCGAACGCAAGGAGAAAGCAGTAGTAGCAACCCGCTCGCGCGAGTTGCGGAGCAGCGACAAGCGGAGCAGCAGCGCCAGCGGCGGACACGGCAGCAGCGGCAGCAGAAGCAGCGGCAAGCGCAAGGATCGAGAGAGCGGAGGAACAGGAGGACGGGGTCCGTCATCATCCGGCCGCCGCCATGACCGCGTCGACGACCATCACGGCGCTCGGCCCGCTCGACCAGCTCGACCTGGACGACTTCGCGCCCTCGATTGGGAGCCCGAGCAAGCCGCCGTTCGGGTACCCGTCAACGCACTCGGGCTTCCGGAGCGACGACCCGGCGAGCGAGATGGAGGACGCCTCGGACTCGGAGGCTTCCGCCGGTGGCTACAGTCCGCCCGCCTGGAGGCGCCTCGGCAACGGCGACCGCAGCAGCGGCTTCTGGCGGAAGGGTGACCACCTAATGATGTACGACGGGGAGGACGAGGAGGATGATGATGGGCTTGGCCATCACACGAGGGAGAGCAGCCCCGAGTATGAGAGCGCAGATGAGGGGGATGCGATCCTCGCGCAAGCTATCAGGACGAGGTTACCGGCGGGCAGCGTCTCGCCGGACAAGGAGCGGAGTCCGGAGCCCGAGTTCTTCCCGGCCCAGCAGCATCTGATTGACGATGTGGTCGATATCAAGCAGGAGGACTATGGTGACAGCCTCCGTTTGAGCGAGCTGAAGGACGGGATACATACAACAACAGAGGTTGCCGACAACTGTATGCCAATCATCATCTCCCTCCCCCTTGGATAGCTCCCTGGCTAAATACTGACGTCCTTTCCCCAGTCTTCCGCTTCGCCGTCCGCGCAGAAGTCCAGCACCGCACCGAACCCATCGAATCCGCCATCAACTTCATCCGCAAGCGCTGCAGCGCCGTCACCAGCTCGTGGGGCTCCATGTTCCTCTCCTTCATCATCGCCACCCTCGCCTACGCCGCGCTGCGGTGGATCGCGCAGCCGGCGGCTATGCGCCCGGTCCCCGACCTCGTCAAGGTCGCCGGCGTCGCCCGCTCGCTCGAGCCGCTCATCTACTACTCGGAAAACGGCATCCAGCAGGTCGGCGATCTGCAGGCCACGGGCGTCGCGGTGTGGGACCTCGGCGAGAGCGTGCGCAGCAGCAACTTGACGTCCGCGCCGATCATTGTGAAGGAGTTGGATGGACTGAGCGACAGCCTCAAGACGCTGGCTATTGAACTCACCAAGTTCTTTGCCAACGTCGACGGCGATATCGACGGGTAAATCCCCACCTTCCCCCCTCTTTATTTTCCCTCCCAATCTAACCCGCCTCCCTCCAGAATCCTTATAGTAATGGACTGGGCCCGCCGCGAACTCACCCAAGTCCACTCTCTCCCGCCCCTCCCCTTCTCCTCCGCCTTCGACAACATCCACAACCTCCTCTCCAACGCGGGCATCCTGGAAAACCCCCTCACCGGCCAGCCCACCCGCCTCGGCCACCTCGCCACCTCCCTCTTCGGCCACTCCACCCCGCAGCGCACCAAACAGACCCTCCAGCGCACCTTCAACGAGTTCCTCACCGTGCTCGAAGACGCCGTCTCGTCCGAACTCCAACATTCCCTCGCGCTGTTTGCTCTCTTTGAAGCGATCGACCACCAGTTCCTCAACCTGGCGCGCACCGTCGTGCGCGAGGCCTCCCTCCAGGACGAGGCGCACACCGATCTCCTCTCCTCCCTGTGGACGCGCATCCTCGGCCCCAAGGCTTCCGAAGTCGCCAAATACGAACGAAACCGCCTCCTCTTGCTAAACGTCCGCGAAAAAACGGTGCGGAACAAGGGCATCCTGGTCGAGCACAACCACAAACTGCTTGCGCTGAAAGCCAACCTGGAGAATCTGCGGCGGAAACTCGTCTCCCCGCTCGTCAGGAGCGTGAATAGCAGCACGCTGACGCTGGACGAGCAGATTCGGGGGCTGGAGGATGTGGGGGGGTACCTGGAGGGGGTGAGGATGCGGCAGAAGGGGAAGCTGCTTGAGATGCTTTATGGCGGGGGGAGTGGGAGCGGGGCTGCCAGGGCGGCGGTGCCGGAAGTGGAGGGGGGAAGGAGGTATATTGGGTGATCTGGGATGTGATGTGATGTGATGTGGTGGGGGGGGTGTTTGCCTGGGTTTGGGCTGGGGTGACTTTTTGGGCTGTTTTTTTTGCTGGAGCTGGGATATCGGGCAGGGATGGGATTGTCGTTGTGACGGAAGGCGGGCGGGAGGCGTCAATGTGTGTCCCGTTTTTGTGTTTTTGCTTTGGTGAACCGGGGGCGGGCGTTTGGGCGGGATATTTCGGTGGTTAAACGGGTGTCTGTTTATCTGGTTTGCGGCCGGCGTCAAGCAAGGTGCTTTTACATGGCCGGGTGAAGCGAGCGTCTTGGGGCGATGGAGCAGCAGAGAGCAGCAGAGATATGGTGTTGTCGGACGAACCGTGGAGGAAGTGCTTGGTTCGAGGGGGCGGTACATCACAAACCGGTGGATATCTGGGAAACATTTGCATTAGGGATCTGAGCACCGTCAATAGAGTTAACTATGACACTCATACAAACCCACTTCATGTTGACCATCCTGCTAAAGTCTCTGAATCGGAGCGGAGGAACCACAACGGTGATGGAGGCCACACCCGCATTTACACATACGCACACACACGCACATACACTGAAAGATCGTAGAACTCTTACTCTGTATTAGCTAGTTCTCCTGCTCAGGACAACTCTCATACCGCCCACAGGACGAAGCCGCCCTGGACCAGATGCCGCTGTGGATTGCGTCGCCGACCACAGCCCGTTCCTGAAGACCCGAGTTAGTCGGCAGGACAACTCCTAAAATCCATAACCTTAACGCCGAGTCGGCTGATAACACCCCGGCCACCAGAGGACCCTATCCCACATCATAAGCAAGTCTATCGAATACATGACCATGACGTAGCAATGCCATAGCAAGATGTCGTGATACTCCCGTCGTCGGAGATGTTCCCGTCTCCCCAAAGAAATGAGCCAGATCCACCTGATGCTGGCTCCTCATCCTGCCCGCATCACCAGACTGGATAGATCAGGCTGCTGCCAAGCTGGTATCAAAACTTTTCCCGACCGACCAGAACCGCAAAAAAAAACGAAGAAAGAATCGCATTAGAAAGCAAGAAGCGCGGGAGCAGAAGTGCCCTAAGCCTTCTCCTCGGCCTTCTCATCCTTGGCCTTGTCGGCCTCGGCCTCGCCAGGAGCCGGGCCCTGCTGCGACTTGACGTACTCGTCGTAGACAGCCATGGCCTCGTTGACCTTGGCGACGAGAGCACCTTCATCCTCGAGCCTGACATGGCGGTTAGCATGAACTCGAACTCGGGTTGAAATCGCCGTGGCATCGGATTTGACTTACAGGTTGACAAGCTCGTTGTTGTCCATCTCGAGCAGCATACCGGTGATCTTGCCGGCCAGCTCGGGCTGGAGGGCCTGAATTTTGGGGAACAGGTTCTCGCCCAGAATTTGCTTCTGCTGCTGCGTGCCAGCGGCCGCGAGCTGAGACTGCAGGAGGGAGCTGGCGTTGAGCTCACCGGCGGCGCCGGGGCCGGCAGGAGGAGCACCACCACGGCCGGCGAAGTTGCCACCACGGTTAGGGCCACCGCGGCCCATGTTGCCGTTCTGAGGACGGCCATTGGGGGGGAAGCCAGCGAGGCCAGGACCGCCCGGCATGCCCTGAGGGACAGGCATGCCCGGCATGCCACGGCCACCAGGGCCACCACGTCCGCCACTGAGAGCAGCGGCCTGCTGCTGAACCTGCTGGATGGCCGCAAGGAACTGCGGGTTGTTGGGCTGGGGGTAGGCCCCGGGGGGGAACTGGCCCATGGGGTAGATGGGGATCTGCTGGGGAGGCATGCCGCCGCGACCGCCCTGCTGGGGGTAGGGCGGGAACTGACCGGGACGGCCGCCCTGGACACCGGGCATGCCGAGACCGCCCTGGGGGAAGGGCATGCCGCGGCCGCCGGGAGGGAGGAAGCCGGGCTGCTGGCCGGGAGCGTAGTAGACGGGAGCCTGCATGTATTGCTGGGGCAGACCGGCCTGGGCGGCGGCCTGCTGCATGCGCAGCTGGTTGCGGGCCTGGATGCTAGCCTCAAGCTGGCTCTTGCGGACATCCTTGCGCTGGGCGAGGGCGACGTAGAGCGGCTTGCCCTCAATCATGTGCTGGTTCATCTCGGCGACGGCCTTGGTGGCGTCATCGGGGTTGCTGAAGCACACGAAGCCGAAGCCCTTGCTCTTGCCCAGCCCGCGCCCAGACTTCTTCTCGGTCTTCTTCTCGGTCGCCTCACCCTCGGCTTCGGCTTCGCCCTCCTTGGCCTCCTTGTCCTCGTCGGTGGAGCCCTCCTGGACGGCGTCGCGCATGACCTTGGCCGAGGTGATGGGGCCAAACTCGGAGAACATCTGGCGGAGCTTGTCGTCGTCAACATCGTCGGCCAGGTTCTTGACGTAGAGGTTGACGCCTTGGTATTTGTTAGCCTTCTCAAGGCGGGCAGCCTCGTACGACTTGCGGAGCTCCTCCTCGCGCTCGTGCTTCTTCTGGGCACGACCGACGTAGAGGTCCTGGCCGCGGAACTCGTTGCCGTTGAGCTCGTCGACGGCCCTCGAGGCGCTCGTGTGGGTCGTGAAGTTGACAAAGCCGAAGCCGCGGCTCTTGCCCTCGGCGTCGCGGGCAAGCGACGACGAGGTGACGTCGCCGTACTTGGCAAACAGCTCGCGGAACTCGTCGTCGGTGACCTCGACGTTGATGTTCTTGACGTAGATGTTGGTGAAGTTGGCCTTCATCTCCTCGAACTTGCTCTGACGATCCTTCTTGGGGATGTGGTAGCCAACATAGACCTTCTTCTCGTTCAGCAGCATGCCGTTGACGTGCTTGATGGCCTGGGCGGCCGCCTCGTCGGTCTCGTAGTGGACAAAACCGTAGCCCTTGGAGTTGCCGTTCTCGTCCTGGGCAACCTTGCAGCTCAGGATGTTACCAAAAGCGGCAAAGGTGTCGTGGAGAGCCTTGTTGTCGATGGCCACGTCGAGGTTCTTGATGAAGACGTTGCCCTGGCCCGTCTTGCGCAGGGCGGGGTCGCGCTGGGACCACATGATGCGGCAGGGGCGGCCCTTGATGAGGGTGTAGTTGAGCTCCTCGAGGGCCTTCTCGCCGTCCGAGGTCGAGTTGTAGTTGACATAGGCATAACCGAGCGAGCGGCGGGTGACGGCGTCGCGGCAGACGCGGATCGAGGCGACCGAGCCGATCTGGGAGAACAGCTCGAAGAGCATGGCCTCAGTCACGGAGGCTTCCAGCTCGCCGACGTAGAGCGAGGCCGAGGACTGAGGGTGGGGAGCAGCGGAGCTCGGGGTAGGGCCAGCCGTGTCCGGGTCGGCGGTCTGGTACTCGCCAGAGGCCACATTGGTGTTGATGGCGGAGGCACCGCCAAGGGAGGTGTTGCCGAGATCAGCGGCGAGCTGGTCGACAGCGCCGGGGGCAACAGGAGCGGCCATTTTGACAGATGAGGTCTGGTGGGAGGGGGCGGGCGGGGGTTGCCGCGTGTTAGTTCAGGGCTCGCTGGCTGCCGCAGGTGGCGGGGGAGGGGAAAGTGAAGGGTAGGAATTGCGCGAGACGGGGACGGGGACGGGGACGGGGATCTCTTGATGGCCGCGAGGGCAAGGGCGAGGGCGAGGGCGCGCTCCTCAATTGGGGGGGAGGCCACGGACGGCGGACGTACCGAGTTGATCAAACGACGGGGGATTGCGCAAAGCAGCCGTGGGGGCGCGGGGACGCAAGAATACCGTTCGCTGGCTAGGGCGACGGTAGACAAAGAACGCGACTGCGATAAAGCCTCGAGTGCTTCGTGCTTGCGAGCTGAATGGAGGATGCGGATCGTCGATCGGCCGATCCTGAGCATACAACAAGAGATGGAGATGAAGAGGCGAGGGCGAGTTGGCAGATTTTCGGGTTTTTGTTTTTTGGGAGGAGGATTGGGGTTTTGGAAGATTGATAGGTAGGTATCGGGTTTTTTTGTGGTTTTCAAATTTTTTTGGGTCGGTTTTTTGGGTAAGGGGTCAGAAAAGAAGTAGACGAGAACAGAACCAGCGACGGGTTGATGTACTGATCTGACTTTTTTCCTGAGGGTTGTGGAAAGAATCCGGGGGATAAAAAGGGTTTTGATCGTTCGATGAAGACGAGGAAAGGAAGAGGGCAAGGCAGGATGGCGCCTGCGGAGACAGATTTTTTTTTCTGCCACTCCGCTGCACCCACAAACCAGAGGGACAAGATATCGAATTAACCGAGCACACCATCCCAGGCACCACCAGCCAGATCTGCCCCCGCGTAGCCCTGCTTTCGCCGCCGCCTTTGTGTTCCCAGCTTTTGCATTGCGTCGCCAGCAGGGGAGGGCCAGGATTTCCCAGTGCGGTAATCCGTACTCCGTGGTTGGGACTCGGGTTGCGTCTTTGCCGCCTGTTCGAGCCAACAGACGAAGGCAGCTGGGCTCGAGCCTGGACAAGGGCGACAAGGGCGACAAGGGCGGGCGGGGCTGGGAACCCAGAAACACACAACGCAATGACAACCACATCGCAAAACCTTCTCTAGCAGCAAGCCATTGTCGTGATGCGGCGATCTGCTAAGGGCATTCTTTCATGCGCCGATCTCCCGGCTGCGGGAGGCAAACAGCATTCCAGCGGCGTTGCGAATTGCGTTTAGCAGGAAGGGCGAGCCTTCGCTATGGCGGTACGGGCTGGGATGTGGTGCAGGCTGCGGTGGTTGGTGGGTTGGTGGCAGGCGCCTACTTTGGTGCCAGGAGCGGAGTGGCGGGGTAACTCCCTGCCTGGCTTATCGCGGCGTTATCAGACGATGGCGACCCACTGAAGGACCCCCTGCCAGACGAGGCTGGCTCGCCCCACTTATTGACAGCTTCAACAGCGGGCGGCATGTGGCGGCGCTGGCGGGGTTGTGCTGGTGGGGCATCGTGCAGCTCCTCCAGGCTGCAGATGCAAACGAAGGAAGGCGAAGGCTTCCAACGGCAGCACATTTCGTCCCGTTCGTTTGGCTGCGCTAGGTGCGCGGGATGCAAATCGACCCGTTGCTCAGGGCTACTACCTATTTTTCTTAGCTTCTCCAGAGACCAACTGGGGGACCAGGGCGGCGTGGCGTGGGCTTGCTGCCTCAGCAACACTCAGCACGACAGACAGACCAGACAGACGCTTGTCGTGCTTTCTAGTAGGTAGCTGCTGCAGCGCGGCAGAGCTGCAGTGAGCCTCGTGGAGCCACAACCCAACAGCACGTACCTGAAATCTCGCCCGAGGCCCCGCGAGCTTTGTTGCCCAACCTCGGCCACCTCCCAACTCAACACCCTGCCGTCGGTTAGGTGGTAGCTATTTGGCGAGGCCTGCAACAGGCCAGCAGCCAACGGCGGTCAACCACCATCAACAAGAACCAACCATCTGACCCGCCGCTCCGAGCCTGTGTCCCGCTGCTCCGCGTGCGCCACATCCCCTCGCATCTCCCTCTGGGTCTGGGGCTCGCCGCACCCCCAACCCCTGCTGGGCACCATGTTTCCGACCTTTACCGGCAGCTCGCGCAAGACGCGGAACGTCAACCTCAGCGGCCAGAAAGCGACGAACCCTTTCACCAGCACGTCCTGGGCCCCGAGCACCCCCCCCGGCGCCTCTAAGACAGTCGCCCATGCCCAGGCCGAGCGGTTGCAGCGGCAGCAGGAGCGGGATAGGCTCAAGGCCGCCCAGCGCATCCAGTGCACATGGCGAGGCCACCAGTCGCGGCGGAATCTGAGGGCATCGCGCCGTCAAGCCCTGGACCAGCTGTATCGCGAGAGAGGGACGGTGGACGCTGAGCAGAGGGCAGTCAAGGCAGCGCCCCTGCTCTTGAGCATATACCAGCTGTCCTCCGACGATGACCACGAGCGCCTGTGCCTGTTCGCCGGCGACCTCCTGCAGACAAAATTCGCCTGCTTCCAGTCTGGGGCCATCGAGCTGCCTCGCTTGGGGAGGCTGGCCCGGATCGTGGTTTCTGCTCTTGCCAGGTAAGCCCCCTTGCGTCGACGAGAAGACAAGGGCAAACCGCTGACCTTTTCTCGCAAACAGACTCGATCCCAAAATCGAATCCTCCAAAGTTCAGATCCTCTTGGAGACCATCATTGAGATCACAACAGCGAGGCCTCAGGCCGTCCAGTCAAGTCTGGGGAAGCTCTACAAGACACTGGGAAAATACTGCCACAACCTCGGGCCAACATCACAGCTGCTCGGCCTGATCCAGCGTGCTGTGAGCGCTCCCATCTCTGTTGCCGGTGGCCCTGGTATGTGCCTATCTTCCCTCTTGCCGCCCTTGTCTCGTTCTCAGCGAGGGATTCATCTGAGCTGACCTTCAAGCAAAACAGCCTTCACCCAGACCGCATACTACGAGTTTGCGATTTCGTTCTTGGCCCAACCCGACTTGTTCTTGTTCGAGTCAAACATCGCCTCTTTTGCCTCTGCCGTTGATGTCGATACCCTCTCAGAGTCGCTGAGTGCCAGACCCCTCCCGGACTCGAGGACATCCAGCTCGCAAACCAACCTCCTTTGGCTTCTCGCCCACTTTATCGTGCTGCAGAAGAACAGGAAGCAGTTGGTTCTGCATTCACGCTCTCTTCGAGTTCTCGCTTCGCTTCTTTCCGTCCTGTCGCCCCAAATCCGCGTTGGATTTGCAGCGGCCGGCCTGAAAGCATCGGCCGACACCCAAGATCTAGACGACACCCCCGAGCCCCAGTCCGCACTTCCGCCGTATGTGTCCGATAAGCTCGCTTCACTAACCGATAGAGACGAGATCTCGGGGCTGCTTGAGAAATTCACCGCGTAGGCTGCTTCCCTGTCTCTCACTTTTGACCCCTGACTTGTCCCAGCCTGCTGACCAAGCCCAGGGACCATGGAGGGACATCCGCGTCCGAGCTCGAGGATGCCGGCTTCCTCGCCGGTTACATCCTTACCTTGGTTTACTGCTTTCCGACCCTCAGTGATGACATTCGGATGCGGCTCTACCTTGCCGACATCCCTACCCGCCAAGGCCCTCTTCCCGCTGTCAAGTTCTTCTGGAACGCCGTCAGCCGGACATCAATTTTCTCCAAGATAGCGTCGGATTCCGATGCTGCCCTCGCGATGCTGCGGCAGAGGCCAACAACCGGGAGCGAGTCCCTGTGGCACCGCGAATGGAGGACCATTCTACTCTTCCTCGAGCTCTACATCTTTGTCCTCCGACTGACCGACGATGATGACTTCTTCAGCGGCATAGCTCCGTCGGCCGAGTCTCGAGCCTCGACCTCAACCTCGCGACTGCGATCTAGCAGCCTGGGCCTCCAGGATTTGAAGCGTCTAACCATCTTCCTCAAACATCTCGGGTTCACGCTCTACTACAATGCCGCTGCACTGCTTGGTTCGGAAGCTAATACCGAAAACTCCTTGACCTCGTCTCGGCCACGAAGCGGCTCCTTCGACAAAAAAGCCACTCGTGCTTTGGCCTTCACTCTCACCGCAGGCGTGGACTTTGAAGCATTCCGAGACCTGGTTTCCACAGCGATGAGAATGCTCTACGAACGGGACTCTCGACGCCGGTTCCTGCCACAAAACCACTGGCTCATGACATCCAAGTTCGACATGGAGGGCTTTCTGTCCGCTGTCGTACTCGAGGAGCAGGGCCAGCATGAGCGGGCCGAGGCCGGGGAAGATTCCGATGATGAGTGGGAGGTAGAAGGACCGCCTAGTCCTTCGCCTGGCGGCGAGAGATTGTCCCGCCTGGCCCAGATGGAGAGAATGAGGGTAGCACGGAAACGAGCTGCGCGGGACTTCCTCAGGGCCGCGGCGGGGCCCAGACTCGAGATTTTGCGCCACATGCCTTTTGTCATCCCCTTCGATATGCGCGTCCAAATATTCCGCCAGTTTGTCCATCTGGACAAGCATCGCCGGAGAGGCGGCAACATCGACCCGGACAGGTGGAGGCTGTGGGTGATCAACCAGCACGGCGGCCCCTTTGAGCCCACACAGATGGGGAGGAGCATCATCAGCCGGCATCAGGCGACCATCCAGCGGGGCCGGGTCTTGAACGACGCCCTGGAGGAGTTCTGGGACCTGAACGAAGGGCTGAAGGAGCCGATCCAGATCACGTTCGTGGACGAGTTCGGCATCCAGGAGGCCGGGATAGACGGCGGTGGCGTGACCAAGGAGTTCCTGACGAGCGTGACAACGGAGGCCTTCTCGCCCGACGAGAACCTCTTTGTCGCCAACAGCAAGAACTCGTACTACCCCAACCCGTGCGCCATGGACCAGCTGAGGGCCGGTTTCGAAGAGGCCCAGTTCCCGGACGGCGCCGAATTACTGGCGGGGGAACTGACGAACCGGCTGCAGCAGTACGAGTTCCTGGGCCGGATCATCGGCAAGTGCATGTACGAGGGCATCCTCATCGACATCGCGTTCGCCGGCTTCTTCCTCCTCAAGTGGGCGGCGTCGTCAGGGGGCGGGGGCCCGGGCGGCGCGGCCGACGCGTACCGCGCCAACATCAACGACCTCCGCGAGCTGGACGAGGAACTCTACCAGGGCATGCTCCAGCTGAAAAACTACCCCGGCGACGTGCGCGACCTCTCCCTCGACTTCACCATCACGGACCAGGTCTCCCCGCCGGGCGAGCCGCTCCGCACCGTCACGCGCAACCTAGTCCCCAACGGCGAGAACGTGGCCGTCACCAACGAGAACCGCCCGCTGTACATCAGCTACGTGGCGCGCCACCGGCTCGTGGTGCAACCGCACGCGCAGACGCGCGCGTTCCTCCGCGGGCTGGGCATGATCATCGAGCCGGCGTGGCTGAGCATGTTCAACCAGACGGAACTGCAGCGGCTGGTTGGTGGCGACAGCTCCGAGATTGACGTGGACGACCTGCGCCGGCACACGGCGTACAGCGGGGTGTATGCCATTGGCGATGATGGGGAGGAGCACCCCACGGTGAAGCTGTTCTGGGAGGTAATGCGCGGGTTGGAGGATGGCGAGAGGAGGGACGTGCTGAAGTATGTGACGAGCACGCCCAGGGCGCCGTTGCTTGGGTTTGGGCAGCTGAGTCCGCCGTTTAGTATTAGGGATGGCGGGCTGGATGAGGAGAGGCTGCCGAGCGCGAGCACGTGCGTGAATTTGCTGAAGCTGCCGCAGTATCGGACTGCGGCGATGTTGAAGAGGAAGTTGCTGTATGCGGTGACGAGCGGGGCGGGGTTTGATTTGAGTTGAGGGGTGGATGGGGAGAGAAGGGTTGTGGTTGGAAGGCGGTTGTTGAGTTGGAGACCCCAGGCAGATTAATCCGTACTTGGTTCTTCAACCACATCCCATAGCCGCAGGAAGTGTTTTACCTGAGAGAATATCAACAAGAACAAAACAAGCGTAGCCACAGAAGCAACCTCAAGATAGAGCCAGTATAATTAGTGACCATCCCGGCATTTTTTCAGCTTTCAAGCAAGATCAATCAGCGCGGCTCCCATCAAGATTTCTCATTCAGCCGCGAGAGAGGCAGAGGGAGAGGCACGGCAGATGGCCGCCTGCAGATTCTCTCCACTCCCCATCTCCGTCCCGAGCGCCGATCGTCTTAGGGGAGGGACCAATGCACCCACTTTAAAAAGGTTCGATCCCCCAGCTCCAGGCAAATCACGCCCCCCTGACCCTGGCCATGCCCCTTTAGTGGGAGCACTTGCAGGCTTGGCAACGATGCCGACGACCCTTGGGCCCAAAGTGTTGGGTCTTGGCAGATCAACCCCGTTCGGCTGCTGCTGCTTCTTCCCTGACCTGACCTGGCCTTTTTGAAACCTCCGAAAGGCCGTGACATAACGAGCCTGGTGGCTGACAAGACACGGACTGATTTCCCAGCTCCCGCGCGGCGGTTTTAACTCCCGACTTCGTCAGGTTGTACAGATTCGAGATACCGGACGGGATTCCCCCCTGACACGGGAAGGATTCATCGCCCACGACGACGACGCGCTCACCGCAGCGCATCCCTCGCCTCTGGAGTGTTGGTTGGCGGAGTGTGTTGGGCCGGGTCCCTCACAGCAGCAACCACCCCGATCCGGTCTCACGTGAAGGGGATTCACGATTATTCGGACCCCACTCGTTGTCTTCCCCTGTTGGATGAGCAAAACATAAAAAGATCCAGGCGAGACCTCGGCCTGCTGCGCTGAGCGGGCCATCCACTCAACCATGCCGTCGCCGCTGCTTCTCACGAGCATGCCGCGGAGGAGCCGCCTGATCGCCATCGTCTTCTTCGTCGGCTGCCTGGTTTTTCTGCTCCCCCGCGTCGAGGTGAGCCGCAACGGGTCCCAGCTGTTGATTTTTGGCGGCAGCCCCTACGACGTGCTCAAGTTTGTTGATCCCCTGATTGGGACCACCAACGGAGGTGAGTCTCACCACAGCCCTTCACCCTCACTGAGCAACTCATTCACCACCATGATGTTTAAACAGGCCATGTCTTCCCCGGCGCGACCCTTCCCTACGGTATGCCTCCCATTCCCCCTCCCCCCCCTCTTCTCTCACCCACCATGTCACTCACCAATCCCAGGCATGGCCAAAGCCGTCGCCGACACGCTCTCCCAGGCCGAAAACGCCGCGGGCTTCGTCTCCGACAGCGCCCCCATCATGGGCTTCTCGCACATGCACGACTCGGGGACAGGCGGGCACCCATCCATGGGCAATTTCCCCTTGTTCGTGCACCCGGGCTGTCCGCACGACGATTTCGCGCAGTGCCGCTTCTCCGTCATGGACCGGCCCGTCGACCGCGTCAATGGCAGCGCGTTTGCCAGCCCCGGGTATTTTAAGGTCGAGCTGAGGAATGGCGTCAAGGCGGAGATGACGGCGACGCAGCATGTGGCGTTGTACAGGTTTGGGTTTACGGGGCAGACGGTGGTGACGGTGCCGAAGGAGACGGGGAAGGGCGGGAAGACGGAGGAGGTGCCCTACTCGCCGCTGGTGCTGGTGGATTTAGTGGATTTGATGAACAGCCGCAGCAAGGGGGGCATTCAGGTGTTTCCTGAGTCCGGAAGGGTGGTGGGAGAGGGGACGTATGCGCCGTCGTTTGGGTCGGGGTCGTACGCGGCGTACTTTTGCGCCGATTTCCGCGGGGCCAAGATCAGGAAGGCCGGCACGTTCGTGAGCAACAATGCGACGGACAAGGTCCTCTTTCTCGATGGGGTTGGGAACGGGTATTACGTCCCGACCGGGTCGGCGGGCGCGTGGCTGCAGTTTGAGCCGCCGGCGGGCGGGCCCGATGGGAAGGGGAGGGATGAGTTGCTGGCAAGGGTGGGAGTGTCGTTTGTGTCGGTGGACAAGGCGTGTCAGAACGCGGAGGGGGAGGTTCCCGACTTTAAGTTTGAGCGGGTGCACGCCGAGGCGAGGGAGGCGTGGAGGGAGAAGCTGAGCGCGGTGGAGGTGGATGTCAGGGGGATCGACGAGGAGCTGCAGACGACGTTCTGGTCAGGGATGTATCGGACGCTGCTGTCGCCGCAGAACTATACGGGGGAAAATCCGTTGTGGAATTCGACGGAGCCGTATTTTGACTCGTGAGTTTTGGATCTTCTGGGGGGGTTTCGGCAAGGGGTGAAAGGGGGGGCAGGGAAAAAGGCTGACATGGGAACAGGTTCTACTGCATCTGGGACTCGTTCCGCGCGCAGCACCCGCTGCTGACCATCATCGACCCGGTAGCGCAGACCGAGATGGTGCGCGCCCTGATTGACATTTACAGGCATGAGGGTACGTCATGGTCTAGTTGATGCTCAGGGGCAAGACGTGACATTAGCTGACGGACACCAGGCAAACTGCCCGACTGCCGAATGAGCTTCTGCAAGGGCTACACCCAGGGCGGCTCCAACGCAGACGTCGTGATTGCCGATGCCTTCGTCAAGAACCTGACGGTGGGCATCGACTGGGACACCGCGTACAAGGCTGTCGTGTCGGATGCCGAGGGTAAGCCCGCAACCCCAACCCCTATTTTTCACTTTGCCTTCTAACAACCCCCAGTCGAACCACGCGAATGGCGAAGCGAGGGCCGCGGCAACCTCGTCAGCTGGCACGACGTCGGCTACATCCCGTGGGACGACATCGACAAGAACGGCACGGGCCCGACGAGCCGCACCGTCAGCCGCGGCGTCGAGTACGCCTACGACGACTTCTGCATCTCGCTCCTCGCCGCAGGGCTTGGACACGTCGACGACGCAGCCAAGTACCGCCAGCGCGGCGGTAACTGGCGCAACTACTGGAACCCCACACAGCGCGACATCTTCCGCGCGGCCGACGACGAGATCACACAAACCAACTTCGTCGGCTTCATGCAGCCGCGCCTCCTCAACGGCTCCTTCCGCTACCAAAACACGCGCTCCTGCTCCCCCGTCCAGGACACCCACTCGTGCTACTTCGACACCTCTCTCGACACGTACGAGGGCTCGCCCTGGCTGTACAGCTTCTTCGCACCCCAAGACATGGCGACCCTGATCCGTCTCATGGGCGGGCCGGAGCCCTTCACCTCGCGTCTCGACTTCTTCCACACCAGCGGCATCTCCTACATGGGCAACGAGCAGGGCTTCCTGCCCGTCTTCCAGTTCCACTACGCCGGCCGCCCCGGCATGAGCAGCCACTACACACACTCCTACATCCCCTCCCTCTTCAACGCGAGCGTCAACGGCATCCCCGGCAACGACGACTGCGCCATGGGCGCCTTCAGCGCCTTCGCCATGATGGGCTTCTTCCCCGTCGCGGGCCAGGACGTGTACCTTCTGACGGCGCCGTTCTTCCCGCAGGTGCGGTTGCGTGCGAAAGAGGAGGGCAAGTGGGCTGTGATTCGCGTGCACGGGTTCATGAACGAGAGCGATGTGGACAGGGACGGCATCAAGGACGAGGCGGACGGGGATGGGATCGTGGAGCCGAGGCGGTATATCCGCCGGGCGAAGTTGAATGGGAAGGAGTACACCAAGAATTGGATCACGCACGAGTTTTTCCTCAAGGGGGGGTTACTGGAGCTGTGGCTGGGGGATGAGGAGAGCCAGTATTGGGGGACGGCAGAGGAGGATCTGCCGCCGAGTTATCCCGTGCCGTGGGAGAACGACTACTAGGCTTGCGGGAACGGAGTTCTGAGTTCATGTTGTTTTTTACCCTGTACATATGTACATATACATACACGCGGCTTGTAAAAGGCAGGAAACAGGGACCCGTGGTGTGAATGCATTTGGCCATTTCTTTCGTGTATCGCTGGATATCTACACTGGGTGTATCGTATAGCGCGCTTTTCTTTTAAAAGGAGGAATCAAGCAACTACTTCGCCCACGGCGCCTTAGTGACAGAAAACTGGTTGCTCGCCGTCCCCGGCTGGCCGCGTGGGAACGAAGTCGGCGGCGGCGGCCCCGTGTCTGGCACACCGCCCCTCGTGGTCGTCGGCGCCGAGCTCCCCGGCTTCGTCCACGGAGCTCTGGAATACGGGATCCCCGGTCCTGGCGGCGCACCAGGCGCGACACCAGGCATCTTAGTCGCCTGCGCCCAAGGAGCCGCAGTCCCTGGCCCGCTCGAGGGAGGGGGGACTGCGGAGGTCGCGGTGCCGTGGGCGGATATATGCACCGATTGGGCGGGGAGCGCAGCCTCAGGATCCGAGTCCCACGAGAAGAGCGAGCCAAACGCGAAATGCTGCACAACGGGGAACTTGGACAAAACCTCGGCGTTGAACATCTTGATCATGCCCTTGTTGATCTTGCCCCAGCCGTCCTTGATGCCCGAGATGTCGTACAGGATCGGGCTGTGTTCCCCGAACGGCCCCGTCTTGACGTCGTTGATGAAGCCAATGGCCGAGAAGTACATGTTGGACTCGCGGTACATGTCAACCGACGCGGGTTTGGCCACGTCAGAGGGCCGAGGGGCGCCGGGAACGGATCCTTCCAGCGGCATCGGCTCGGTGTCGGTGATGGGGCGCGTGAGCTGTGCCGAGCCAAAGATGTAGGGCATGAACGAGTGGTCGTCGAGGCCCCAGACGCCGTGGGAGCCGGCCGGCTCGAGGTTGTACGTCAGGATCAGCCGTCGAACAACCTTGAGATATCTGCGTGTATCCTGTCAGCAACAAACGAAGAAAAAAGACCAGGTGCCAAACACTCACGGCTCAAACACCCCCAACACAACCGCCCTCTCGACCTCCCCATCCTCCCTCCCCTCCCCCTCCCCAAACACCCCAAGCTTCCACAGCCCCCCCAAAAACGCCAAAAAGCTCAGCTCATGCCCTGTCCCATAATCCAACCTCTGCGCGCTCCCAAACGCCCCCAGCAAATACCCCTTCAACTCCCCCACCGCGCCCTCCACATCCCACCCCGTCTTCAACGTCCCCTCCAAACACCCCCTCAACAACCCATCCACTCTCTCCTCCAAAATCCCAAACCACCGCCTAAAACTCACATTCCCAAACCGCCTTGGCCCCTTCTCCGGCGGCGCCTCCGCAATCATCTCCCCCAGGCGGTCGAGCATCTCCCTCAGCCCTACCACAGCGGGCAAATCATCCCCTGGGCGCGGGACATCAAGCGGGAAGGTGCGCGGGCGCGGCTTTTGCGAGGACTGCGAGGGCTGCTGGACGCGGGGGCACAGGGCGCGGTTGAGCTGCAGGAGGAAGACGCCGATGTCGCGGTAGGCGAGCGAGGTGAGGAAGTGGGGGAGGTCGGCGCCTGTGTGGATGCGCTTCGCCGGTGGGGAGAAGGGGTGGGTTGGGGAGGGAGGGAGGATGGCGAGGCGGGGGAAAGACGCGAGGGGGGTTGTTGACGAGGTGGAGGAGGTGGTGGTTGGAGTTGGGATGGAGGAGGGGTTGGGCGCGGGCGGGGGTTCCATTTTTGGGACGGGTCGCGTCGTGATGGTTGAGGTTGGGGGTTGTCAATGATGAGGCGATGCTTTGGGGTGCTTGGGCTTGTGGTGGTTCGTTCGGACTGGTCGTGTGAGGATGATTGAAGAACGGTTGGATTGAGCAGTCGCAGATGGAAGGAGGAGGGATGGGAGGTCGTCAATGCAGACAGGTGGGGCAGTGTTTGAGCTGTGAGCTGTCTGGACCCCGCTGTCGTCATGGTGGGGCAGGTCCTGGCAGGCCCTGGCAAGTCCCTGATACAGGGCACTGCCGCTGAAGAAAGCCCCGTGGGGTTGCCCTGTCCCTCAAGACTTCAAGGACCTCAACCACTTGCAACCTCCACTCAGATTCCACTTGTGTTTCCTCGAGAGAGCTCGGTCAAGAACCGACACCCCTGGGATTGCCACTCTTCAAGGCTGAGTTGACTGACAGCTCTCTAGAGCCGAGCAACAACTGTGGCAAGAGGCCACCTCTGGACCTACCATCAAACCGCCCTCTCACGCTTCCCCTTCCCACCCTTGAGCCCCCTCCCCGGTTCCCCCCTCCTGATTCTCCTCCCTCCTCCCCTGCCAAAACCCCCTCCCATAACTCACCAACACCTCCTCGCCCCTCGCCACACCCACCACCCTCGCCCTCCCCACCGCCCTCTTCCCAGCAGGAAAAACATAAACCGCCATCCCCATTTCCCCGTCCTGTGCGCCTTTCCCTCTTCTCGGATCCCAAACCACTCTGAACTCGGCGTTCGCCTTCTTCCCCTGCCGGCCCGGAACCCCGCGGTAGTCGTTGACGAAGCGGGCTTCGTTGCCGCAACGGGCTGCGTCGACGGCGAGATCGGCGGGGCGCGAGAGCCAGAGGTCGTAGTCTGATTTTGCGTAGTCGTAGGGGGTGGGGGGAGGGTCGTCGTTGCCGGTGTCCTTGCCGTCGCTCTTGTCATTGTCCTCCTCATTGCCGTCGGTGGTGGTTGTGGTTGTGGAGGATGTAGGGTCGTCCATGTCCTTCGTCGTAGCAGGGGTGGGAGAGGGCGGAGGGGAAGGGGAGGGAGGAGGGATGCCAAACGGCGGCGTGCCAATATGGACCTCGCCCAGGTACGGCAGGATCAGTTCGCCCGGCGCAAGGTCGCGGGTTGCGAAAAGACCTGCTTGGCTGCAGGCAGGGTCTTGTAGGGGGGAACTGGTCAGCCTTGTTGAAGTCTGCTTCATCTCAAGTGGTGGTTCTTACGATTCGGATCGGTGATGGGCACGATCTGGACAGAAGGATACGGGCCCGTCTTGAGATCACGGGGGATCACCGGGAGCGGGTCGGATGGGTCATTCGGCCGGATACGGAGGGCGGAGAGATGGGTCGGGGTGAGGTATGGGGAGTAGGCTGGTTTAGTGATGTATGGGATGTGGTCGGGCCAGTTGACGGGGCGGGGCCGTGTTGGGCGGGGCCGTGTTGGGTGTGGCGGGGGTGCTTGAGGCTTTGCTTCGCTGCTCATTGTCTCTATTCAACATGTGATGGGGGAAGGTGGGTGTCGTGGTCTGGTTGAGTGCTGGGCGTTGTTATGTCGTGAGCGTGAGTTGCGATTGGCAAAACTTGCAATTTGTGGGGTTAGATTCGGGGTTTTGTCCACACTTATAGGCAACTTCAACATTGTAAGCTTACAAAGTAATGCCTGGCATTTGTTGTCCGACATTTGTAATATGTACACCAAGACCAAGTTATCATCTGACAGTCGTAAAGCCATCATATAGCACACACACCCTTACACCCAATACTGGCTTATTCCAGAATAAACCCGCCGTCCCCATCATCGCCATCCTCCTCCTCATCAATGTCCGGCACAAAGAATCCTCCCCCGCCTACATCTTCCTCACTCTCCGCCTCATACAGCTCAGCTTCCTCCTCTTCCTCCACGACCTCCTTCTCCTTACCTTTGCCCTCGGGCTTCTCCTCCCTGCCAAGGCCGGCTTCCTTCTCCTCCCGAGCCCCTTCCTCCTCAGCTTCCGCCTCCTCATCCACCCCCGCCCAAATCCTCTCCCGAATCCTCAACCCCTTCAAAAGGCGACTCCACATCCTTAGCGCCCTCCTCGTCCTCCTCTCTTGCTCCTCCTCCGCGTCCATATCCACCAACCCCTCAATCACCGCCCACACCCCCTCCGCAGCCTCCTCGGGCACCACAACGCCATTCAACACCGCAGTCCCATGCTTCCCGCGGAACTCAAACCCCGTCAGCGCCGGCGCGTAGTCCACCCCCAGAATAAACGCCGCCTGCGCCGCCCGCGCGTGCGCCATGTGCACCCCGCCCGGCGGCACCATGCTCGGCGTGTACAAGTCGAGGTTCCCGAACCGGTTGCGCGGCACCCGCCCCGCGACCACAGGCGGCGCTTTATACAGCTCCGTCTGTGGCTCGATGTACAGCGGGCTGTACCCGCGTGCCGCGTCGCCGAACAGACCCACGCGGTCGGGGTCGTCGTCGTCGTCATCATCACAACCGTCGCCCTCGCTCCCCCCCCGACGTCTCCGCTTAGGCAAGCTCCTAACTGCCTCCTCACCGGGTTTGACCACCCTGCCCATACGATACCACTTGTCCCTGGTCCTGGCCACGCGCACGTCGCTGCGGCGGTAGATCCGCTCGAGCGGGGCGCGCGCCCCGGCACTGACCGTCCCGCTGGCCTGCGCGCCGGGGACGAGGACCTCGTGCCGCCGCAGGTGCCGCTCCAGGGCGTACACCGGGTGGTCTTTGAAATCAGCCACGTTGCGGGGCATGGGCTCGCGGGCCTCGGTAGCGGCCAGCTCGGCGAGTTCGATCTGGTCGAGCGGGGTGGGGAGCGGGGTGGTGTAGCGGGACAGGGCGAGGCTGTACCAGCGGGGGTTGGATGGTTGACCGGGAGGGAGGGTTGGGGTGGTGGAGGGATGGTCAATGCGGGATTTGCGGGTTTTGGAGGTGTAGGCTTTGGCGTAGCGGCGGGTGACGTCGCGCGCGCTCTGGTCGGCGGCGAAGGCGAGCACGTAGGCCATGCTATTTTTGGTGTCCAAGGCGGGTGGTTCGAGGGATTGGGGCCGGTATTGCGTCGAGGTGACCAACGGGTCGACGGGGTGCCACTTCTGGTGGGCGACGTCCAGGACCTCGACCCAGTAGACGGGGAAGGGAGATTCGCCGCGGATCTCCTTGGTGGTTTGGGATGTGCGCTCCGGAAGGGAGCGCGAGGGCGCCGCAACGGCCGGGGGGTGGTAGGCGGCGGCCTGCGGGTGGCCAAGTCGCCGGCGAGGAGTGGGTGTTGTGGCGCTAGCCCGGGACTCGGGAAACTTGGTTTCGTGTTTTGCCACCGCTGTTGCATAGATTTCGCCCTTGGACGGCGTCTTTTTTGGGGTCGCAATCCTCCGCTGTTTCGGCATCGAGGGGGCTCCGGGAGCGAAAGCCAGAGGCTGGAGAGAGCAGACCAGGCGGGCCTCGACTCCCACGGTCCGGAGCAGTGCGCAGAACAGCTGAGCTCCCACATCGCGGGAGCCCCGTAAGGTTGTGGCAGCGTCGATAAAGTCGCTCTTCTCCAGCGTGGACTCCATGTCCTCGGGAAGTTCGTACTAAAGAAGGGGTTAGTTGGAACCGGACTCCCAAAGACGGTTCGGTCGTGACGTACATTCTTGAGCTGTTCTTCATCCTCGGCCCACAAAGCCCAGCGTAGCCCACGTTCCGTGATGGCAAACTTCCGCTTGAAAAGCTCCTTGGCTTCCTGGAGACCCCTCTTCAGCGACTCGGCGCGCCCGAACTGGTTCAGGCTCACTCTCGGGATCAGCGCCGAAACTGTCTTCTGGGGCAAGAATGACCGGAGGGCATCCTGGACCTCCAGGTCGTTGCACCACCGGTTGCGGATCTCGACGTGCGCGAGAAGACAAAGCACGTGAAGCTTGTGAACTTCCACGCGCCGGGCTTTTTCCTCCTTGCTCATGGGCTTGCGCCGGTCCGCACGGCGTGGGGTCATGTTCGCCAGGTGGGCCGAGAGGTCTAGGTTCAGTCCGCCGGTGCTGGATGGTCCCTCTCCTGCCCGGGTCGATGTTGCGACTGAAGACGCGGCCGGCTGGATGGCGACATCCTCAAAGTCGATGCCATCATCGTCTTCGTCGCCGGAGTCCTTCAGCATCGTTTGTAAGGTGGGCGTCGGCATGTCTTCAAACAGAGAGTCTTTGTCGCCATCGTCGTCAGAGTGCGCAAACCTGTCACTGGCTGTGGCAACAGAGTCCTTGGATAACTGGACCCCCGTGGGACGGCCTTGTCCGGGACGTCTGCGCTTGGCTGGTCGCTCTTGGACGCCGGTGTCTTGGTCGCGTTCTTGGGCGGCCAACTCGGCCCTCACGTTGACGAGCATCTCGCGGTAAACTTCTGGAACGGCGGCGGCGTCTTTCTTTGAAGGCGCCCACCGTGGGCTAGCGTCCCATGGTCCAGGATCTTTCCACGAGTCATTCTGCGACGCTGCTGCTTTGGCGCTGGAGCGCGTTGTTCTTCGAGTGCCGCCGCTTGTTGGCGCAGCCCGCTTTTTGCCCGCCATTCCGGCGGTCGGGTCCCGCCCAATGAGAGTATGTCGTCGCGTCGCCGTGGTGTGGTTCCACAGAATTTTGATCAGCCTCGGAAAAGTCGATTATGTTGAAGAAAGTTGTTGCACGGTCGATCGGGTTGTCGATCCTGCTGCAGAGGTAGGTACGCGGTCGCCTCGCGACATCACGTGGGGATCAGTTTAAGTGCTGCCACCTGTCGGCGGCTGACAACGACAGTTCAACCGGCAACCCCAAACCCCAACCCCCCATGCGTCAGGAGTTGCCGGCATCAAGGATTGATGAAGATGGTGGCGAGTTCTATTGAGTGAGTTGAATTGTTACATTTCCAGGATCGTACATAGTGCATCGACATCCCGCCCCCTTCCACCTCCCCCGGTATATCCACAGTATTCCAACAGGATTATACACAACGCCGCCCGTCCATACAAACCGCGGCTCATCATTCACACACATTCGCCGCCTAAGCCTTGTGCTTCTCGGCCACATTCTTCAGGAGCTTGGAGCTAACCGCGCTCGCTTGTGCCGTTGAGCGGTTCTGCAGTGCCTTTTGCAGCAGGGCCTGCGTGGCCTTGGGGACCCGCAGCCGGTGGCCGACGACCAACGCCCCCGTCAGCAGGGCCAGTGCGCCGGCCTGGTGGGCGGCGGCAAGCGAGATGGGAACCATGTACATGAGCGTGGTGATACCGAGCGTGACCTGAGTCAGGGCGAGGTGCAACAGGCCAGTGACTCCCTTGCGCACATTCCGGGGCATCGCTGCCTTGACCTTGCCCGTCCGCGCATAGATGAAGAGGGCCACCACGGCAGTGAAGGTCGTCGTCGCAAGGATTCGGTGGTCGAGCTGGACGAGCGAGGGGTTCTCGAGCATGTTGCGCCACCACAGGTCGGATCCGTCCTCCCTGCGGCAGTAAAACTTGTCAAACAACTCCGACTTGGGGGGCGCGTAGCCGTTGCCCATCTTGGGGAACTCATTGTAGATGAGGCCGGCGTCGAGGCCCGCAACGAGGGCGCCCGAGAGGACAGTGGTGAAGACGAGCAAGGTCAGACCGGCAACAGAACGGCGGACGGTCTTAAGAGCGGGAGACTTGAGGGCATCGAAGGCCTTGGCGGCAGCTTCGGGGTCGCGGAGGATCCGGTGTGCCCGTAGCACGCCGAGACCAGAGAGAAGCATCCAGGCGTAGCAGACGAAGGCGGTAGCGAGGTGGGCCGTCAGGCGGTACTGACTGACGCGGGGGTGAGAGCCAGGGGCGAAGAGATCGTCCTTCAGTCCGGACTTGACCATCCACCATCCGATGAAGCCCTGGAAGCCGATCAAAGCCGAGATGCCAAGCAGATTCGCAGCCATGCGCGGGGTGACGCGGCGGCGGGCGATGAAGTAGAGCGTGGGAAGCACAAACGAGAGGCCAATGAAGCGGCCCCACAGGCGATGCGTCCATTCCATGAAGTAGATCTTCTTGAACTCGGCCAGGTCCATGTGCGGGTTGAGAAGCTTGAACTCCGGAGAGGCGCGGTACTTGTCGAACTCGGAGTGCCAGTCAGCATCAGACATGGGCGGCAGGGAGCCGGTGACGGGTCTCCATTCCGTGATGCTCAGACTGCCCGAGATTAGTCTCCAACCTAAACACCAAGCCGGCTGGGTCCACCACATACCCGGACTCGGTCAGTCTGGTCAACCCTCCCCAAACCACGATGCCAAAAACGCTGACAGCACTGCCAATAAGCCAGTATCCCACCACCTTGGCGTTAGTCTTGGGGAACGACGATGAGGACTCGCCCGAGGACTCCGAGGGAGGGGTCTGTGGCGCCGCCGTTGCAGACTGAGCCACACTGTTACTCGTCGACTCGAGGGGAGCCTTGGATCCTGCGGTGGGGGTTGTGGCAAAGCTCCTGGAAGCTCTGACGAGCTGAAGGAGGCGGGAGGTCGGGACCTGGGCCTGAGCCTTCACCTGGGCTTGGAGCTGGGTGCGGAGGCACGGACTGCAGGTGGCCGGCACGTGGGCGAGGCGGGCGGCAGCCCTGCGCAGGCCGAGCTGGAAGAAGGCCATGGCTGTGGCTCTCTTCATCGCCTGGGATGGCGGGGTTGGGTGTTTGGGAGCACGCGCTCTGGATGTTGCAGGTTGAGGCGAGCTCACACCACACACCGAGAGGAAGCGCTGATCGAAGGTGCCTGCCGCAAAAACGCATCTGAAAATCGGCCCACCAGTCAGGGAGCTCCGGGTCCTGGCCCAGCCGACAACAGAACCCCACAGGAGCCCCACCAGAGTCAGGCAAGCGCCCACAGCAGACCCACAAACGCCAGCTCGGGGATTTGGGGGCCCGGATCCATCAAAGGTCCATCCAACAAGCATAACCAAACCCAGACGACTGACTCACGGCCTCTCAAGTTTCAACCGTCAGAGAAACCCGCACCCGGCAGCTGAGGTGTGTTTGCGCGGCCAGCCCTGCGGGGAAGAAACGTACACACTTACGTAGGGTGCCACGCGATTCCACTTCCGAACGAATTCTCCATCGGACGAAATGCGCCTGCGCCAGCGAGTAGCACATCGAGTCTTCTTCCCTAAACTCTCGCCCTTCGGCCACGACATCAAGACTATCGCCGACCGTAGCTAGCCCAAGTTGCGCCGAAAACAACATGAGGTGACATGGGCCGTCCGAGAATAACTCACGGCGGGCCCCGTCGATCCGTCATGCGACAACAACAACAACATCTGTGTTTCCTTTCGAGCTTCCCAACTCGGACAACCTCCAGTGAATTTCAAATCAACGTCTTGGCACACCAAGCTTCGCCGACCCTTGGGTCTTTCTCTACTCCTCTTGCTGCTCACGGGCAAACAACATGCAGCAGCCAAGCAGCAGCCAAGACGCCGAGTCCCTGCTGGCACGCACACTTTTCGCTTTCTCGAACTGCCCCCTGGACAGGAGTCTTAACTTGGACGGAGTATACTGCTGCCAAGGCGTCTGGGGAAGGACGGTCGGCGAGGAAACAATAATATGTTATTCCAAAACCGCAGCCGCCTCGCCCTCGGACGCACACATATTACACCAGACGTTGTACATCTGTATTCGATGTGGGTATGGCCCGGCCCCTTTCAGCCTCTCGCCTCCCCCAGGCAGGTGTCCAGGCTGGTGTGGTGCTGTGGCATCGGGCCTCACTAGCGCGCTGAGCGACGCAAGTGCCGAGCTTCCCTCCAGCGCGACAACCCTGCCAGCAGAGAGGGCTTCTATGCATAGAAGGATTGGCAATCACGGGGGTTCTTGTGGCTCGAGCGAGATCAGATACCTTTTGAGGCTCCGCCAAGATGTTTCGAGCCAGACAGCAGCCGGCGGCGCCGAGGAGCGAGCCATGCTGCAGCACCCTGCACGACCCTGCCAGATCTACAACCCAACAAGATGCCAAGGGTTACAGGTGTGCGGCCGTGGGCTCGTGATTGCACCTGGGTCCCGAATGCCGAGCCGGCTCGCGTTTGACACCCCTACAGAGCGTACAGCGACACGAGAGTCTGGCCGGCTACTCGGCCTGCCAAGAGGGCAGAGGGTGTTGGTTCCCCTGCCCGTCCTCGGGTATTCTTGCCTGTGTAGAGTCAAAGCTGGCGCCTCGGAAGTTGTTGCATCTGCGTGTTGTGCAACGCGGTCCCAACTTGGATGCGGCGGGATCTGCTGTGGCTGCGGGATCAGATCCGATTGTTGACCGCGCCAGTAGGGGAAAATGGAAAATGGAAACTTGCGGGCAGACCTGGAGAGAAAACGAGACCTGGGGAGGGTTGCAGCGGCCCTGCGGCAGCGGGAGACCAGGGCGTGGCCCAGCCACCCGCTGTGGGGCCAGCGCCCTAATCCCCGCCATCTCCGTGTCAAAAAATCCCCGAGTGGACCTGCCGGCAGCAGCTCCCGACGCGCACTAGGAAGGTGGGGTCGGTTTCACCTTCCCCCAAGTCAACTGACGCCAGATCCGCACCTGCCCGTTGAGATTCTCTTCGCCACTGACTTCAACCCTTGCGCGTAGCAGGCGCGATCTGGGATCTGGGATCTGGACTGGGATCCCGTTGGATCTGGGATCTGGCACTTTGCTTCTCCTCTTTCTTCGCCCACATCCACCAACACGGAGACGAGTAACGGTTTTGGCCCATCCCCATCGCCAAGGTCGAAACACAGACTCCCCCTCTGCCTCCCTTCTTCCCCTTCCCCTCCCCTGCTGCCTCTGACCCCCTCCCATGTCTCCCCTCCCCTCCCCGCCCCCCACCACCCGCCAAAGTGTCAAACAGCCAAGCCGCCGTGATGTCAACACGCATGTGGTCTGGGCTGGAACTGGAGGGCGGCGAGGAAACGGCCGAACATCAACAATCCCGGCCCTAAAACTTTGCAGCCGCCAGAAGAGTCTCGCGTGCGTGGGCAGCACGAGTGGCACAGACGAACCAGTGTTCCCAAGAGCCCAAGAGCCGCGCGCGGTTCACAACTTCTCGCCTACTGACTCTTGTTGCCCCCCCGTCTTGACCCCATCCGTCGAACGTGCCAGGCTCCCCGGCTTTCGCGCCGCCTGTTCTCATACCGACTTGCCCCTGTCGCCCTGGGAGCACGACTCGCGGGAGATCTTGCCCTGGCGCCCCCCCTCCCCAGAGTCGCGGATCTACGCCAAGGCATTTTGCATACTAAAGAAAGACGGGCATCCGTGACGTTCGACGCTGTCTCAGCCTTGGCTGAACCATCCGTCCTCTGGAAGGGCTTCTTTTCTTCTCGTCGCCCGCTTGTTTTCGTCTTGTCTTTTTCCCCTCTCTTCCCTTCCCTTTTCTCTTCCCCCCCTCCCCTTGCCCTCCACCGACCGACCACTGTGCATGGCTGGGACGTTTGCGCCCATCCCGTCTTTTTTTTTCTCTCTTCTCTTCGTTTCTTGTTAGACCGAAGCCGCGGGGCGGCTTCGCTGGTGGTTTTTTTGTATTACTTCTCTCCTGTTCTTTTTTTTCCGGGCGAAAGAAGCCTGGCGCTGCTTCGCCCCTTGAAAACAACAGCCTGCCAAGTCCAAGTTCAAAGTTGCTGCAAACACAACGCCTGCCATGGCCGACAATACAACCTTCCCGGTCTCCGACATGGACCTCATGGGGGGGAAGCCCATCTGCGGGAGTGGTGAAGAGGTCGGCGAGTACGATCTTGGCCTCCACGTTGCCGCCCTGTGTAAGTTGATCTGCGTCTTGGCCTTACCCGCATCCAGACTGGCACCACTGTTCGAGGGCTACTGACTAACGCCGAGGACATAGTCATCGTCATGGGCGCATCAATCTTTGGCGCTGGCTTCCCTGTCGTCTGCAAGAAGGTCAAGTGGATCAAGGTCCCGGAGAAGGCATTCTTCGCCTGCAAGCACTTTGGCACTGGTGTCCTGGTCGCCACGGCATTCGTTCATGTAAGTCGCTGATATCAATGTTCATGTCGAAGTTGACTAACGCCCAACTAGCTTCTCCCCACAGCTTTTGGCAATCTGACGGACCCCTGCCTTCCCGACCTCTTCACGGACCAGTACCCGGCCATGCCTGGTGTCATCATGATGGGCTCCATGTTCTGTCTCTTCGTCATCGAGATGTGGCTCAACCAGAAGACGGGCGGTCACTCTCACGGCGGGCCCCTGGGCTTCGAGACTGCCGGCCACGGTCATGGCGCCCACGGCCACACCCACGGCCCACCCCCGGTTCCCATGGCGGCAAACCGTGTCCCCCCGAGCCGCCCCCCGAGGTACACCAGCGCCTCCGACTTTGAAATCGAGGACGTCGAGTACGAGAAGAAGATGGCCCAGAAGATGTACGACGAGAAGAATCGGTACCCCGCCGACCCGTTCGATGATGCCAACGCCCTCGGCCCCCCGTCCGAGATGCCGCCCTGGTTCGTCGTCTTCTACGAGCAGTATGTTCGCCAGAGGCTCGAGATGATGAACTTGATCAAGGCGTCGTCGGGGTGGCAACAGGGTATCGTCTCGGATAAGCGCCAGACCATGATCGCCCAAGCTCCGCTCATCGACTCGCCCTACATCGATGTGGAGACGGGCCTACCCGTCGACCCGGCCGTGTACCGCAAGATGTCCATGAATATCACCCTGCTCGAGGGCGGTATCCTCTTCCACTCGGTCTTTGTCGGCATGACCATCAGCATCACCATTGAGGGCTTCATCATTCTCCTGGTCGCCATTGTCTTCCACCAGATGTTCGAGGGTCTCGGTCTTGGCTCGCGTATTGCTGCCGTCCCTTACGCCAAGGGCAGCATCCGTCCGTGGGTGTTAGTTGTTGCTTTCGGCACCACTGCCCCCATCGGACAGGCTATTGGCCTTGCCGTCAAGGACTCGTACGACCCCAACAGCGCGTTCGGCCTGATCATTGTGGGCGTGTTTAATGCCATGTGAGTGAAACTTGAGATTCCGGGGCTGTGTGGGCTAAGCTAACAACGGTGCCTCCCTAGTTCGTCCGGTCTTCTCCTCTATGCTGCCCTCGTCGACCTCCTCGCTGAGGACTTCCTGTCGGAGGAGGCGCAGAGGACTCTCTCCTCGAAGGATCGCAAGCTGGCGTTTTTCTGCGTCATCCTTGGAGGTAAGACACCCACCCTCACTGCTTGGCAACCACAAAGCAGAAACTGACTCTTTCCGCAGCAATGGGCATGTCCATCGTAGGCGCATTTGCCTAAACACCGTCAATCGGCGAAGGGGCGCGATATTGTTGTCCAAACAGCGCCACCGGTCGCCAACCAACACTCCTTCCCTCCCTCCCTCCGAACAGATTCGCCCCCACGTTTTCCCTGGCGACATCTCTTCCCCTCCTCGCTTGAGCAGCCCACATGACAAACTACCTACGGCTCCTCGAGACAATATCACGCACGCGAACCCTACGTTGGAGCAAGGCATAGAGATTCCTGCCGTCACCCGGGATGGGGGAGTCTTTTCACTCGATCAGACTACATGGCTTGTAAAACCAACCAACCTTCTTATTTCTTTGTTTTCCTCTGGTGGCTCCCTTTCGGCTGTGAATGAAGAAGGGAGAATATGACAAGTTACCCTTTGGCTCATGAGACTATCTGTTGTTGGCTGTCGAATTCTCTAACACAGCGCGGGTGATGATGTGCACGGTGGGAAGAGGCCGGCTGTCCTGAGGAGGGAACAGACATACAGAGTAGCTGTCTGTTACTCTTCTGCGCAGAGGGGGGAGTCCCTCTACCAGGGCGTCGGGTGGATAGGAAGAGAGGGCGAGAGCATGTACAGATAGATATCGACAAACATCATTACAGAGAGCATACACACATAGACTGTCATAGAAAGCTCAGACAAAAAAAAAATCGAAAATATCTAAAGCCTTCCTCTTCCTCCCCCATACCTATGCAAGATTGCTATCTGACCCTCCCCTACCTCTGTGTCACCCTCCTACCTGCAGCCAGCCAGCCAGCCAGCCAACCACATGCCCTTGGGGGCGGTGACTGATGGCGGGGGCGGCTCGACGCGGACACGTGTGTGTGCCATGTGGTGCGCGTGCCTGACCGGCCGCCGTGGCTGCCGCCGCTGTCCACCCCCTTAGGAGCACAGCAGGAGGAGAGAAGAGGGATGAGAAGAGGAAGATGAGATGGACAGGTGTGGCGGCGGCAATGGCGGGAAGGTGGGGGAAGGGAGGAGACGGGGGATATATATCTACACTCTCACGGGTCCAAACCAAACAGGGAGAAGGGAGAAACCGCGGCCCGGCACACGGCGCACGTTGCCCGCGCACTGGGTCAAACGCCCGACCACCGCGCAGCGTCACACACACACACACACACTCGCACGCTTGTGCTGAACCAAAAAAACGCACCGCCCGCCATCGGGGTGGATGGGAAGGGAGAAGAGGGGATCTGGACTCCGGGGTTTCAACCCTCGGGTCGGGCATTTCCCTTCCTTAGGAGCTGGAGCTGGAACTGGAACAAAACCAAACTTTTGCTTGCCGTGTCTCTGGCTGATTCTGGGTGTGGTTCGTTTTTTTATCCTGTTTGGCAGCAGCAACGACGTGCCGGGTTGGGTTGGGTTTGGGGGGAAGGGAGGTTTTGGTTTTTTGTTTTGGGGGGGTGGCTGTGTTGACGGAGGTTTGTGGCAGGGATGTCGATCGTGCGACTGTCTGCGAGGGTGCTTGGGAAGGGGGAGGGGGACGCTGGGTAGTGCACGGGAGGGTAGGGGGAGGAGGGGTGCACGTGCCACATTGCACATGGTACTGTATAGGAGGGAGACATGGACAGACTCAATATCACCTTTTACTGTGTGATACTGTGCAGAGAGGGAAGAGAAAATAGAGGGGAGAGAGGAAGGGAGAGCTGACTGACTGGCTAACGGACGGTGTGGATGGGTGGAGTAGGAACGTGTTTGTCTACTGTTCGGTGTTTCTACGAGTCTAACTGCAGGCAGCGAGCGGAGACTGAGATGAAAAGGGGGTTCAGATGAGGTGTGTTCAGGCTGTCTTGCATTTTATCTTTCTTTTTTGGGTAGTCCCGGCGGTGGGACGGCGGAGGGAGAGAAGCGAGGTCGCCGCCATGATTGGGACGGTTCTCGACTCTCAGCCCTCACTAACTCATCTCGTCCTCTACGCGCCCGGCTTGCCCGCCGCGCCGCCCAGCTGGGTGGTAGAGTGTGCTGCAGGCTGCAACCCCCGCTCTTATTCATCAACAGCGAGAGCCAACTGCATCCAACTGCATCTTGACAGCCCCCGCGAGCCAACCAGCGCCCCGGACAACCCGCACCCGGCCGCGCTGCTGCAACCCAGCCTGCATGTCATGCCCTACCATCGGGATCGCGGGTTGGGGACGGCGGTCCGATGCGCGTCTTCGATGCGTTCGGGCCGCCCTGGCCGCCCTGAGATTGGAGAGTGCTCGGCGATGCTGGGCAGCAAGGCAGGGCAAGGCTCGTATCCTTGGATGGGTTCCAGACTGTTCTGTGTTTTGATTTTGTGGGTTTGTTGGCTTTTCGTGTCGGCTAGATGCAGTCGTGTTTGCTGTCAGGGGGTTGTTTGTGCCCTTTGTCCTCGTCGTCTGCGCCGTCGTCGCTTCCGCCGTTTTTTTTTCTGGTTCGCTGTCAAGCAGTCAACCAACGAGCCGTTTCATATGCAAGCGGCAGAAGAACGGGAGAGGCACGGAAGGCTCAGCTCTGGACGAGAGGAAGGTGGTGTGCCCAATGATGGTTGCGTCCCAGCCTCGGGATGCAGCAGCACCCGCTGCCCTCGTGGTCACTCTCCGCCAAGCACCCGACCAAGCACCCGACCGGTGAGGGCCTGGCAGACGGGAACAGCCTCTTGTTGGCTTGTCCGCCAGCCTGGCCTGCACGGTAAGGGAGCCCGCCGATTTGGAATGCGACCGTTCGCTTCCCTCCCCTCCCCTCCCCTCCTTACCCTCCATCACCCTCCCACGGCCCCCTTTATATTGGTACCGCTGACCGCCATGCCGCCTCCTCTCCTCCCACCCTCTCGCCCACGATCCCTAGCACAGACACCCTCCCCCTTCCCTTCGTCCCTCGGACCGCGCCCTCGTCACCATGGCCCTGGCTCTGCACGCGCCCGAGTACTTCACCGTCCCAGCTCGGATGTGCTGGCTGTGCCGCCGAGAGGGGGACGCCCGGCGCCACAACCGCTCGCACCGCCAACTGCCACCGGGCGTGTTCATCGAGATCACTCTCCCAGACGGCGTCGACGGGCGGGAGAAGCCAGCAAGCCTCTCGGTCATCATCCTCCAGCCCGAGCGTGCCATTTCACACAATGCCGGCATGCGATCAAGACCCCTCTCGCACACGGAGGGCCCTGCAGCAGCAGCATCACAGCACCAGCACCAGGACCCCAGCACCGGCACCGACACCACCACCACCACCGCCGCCTGCCCCGTCTACAACAAGGCAGCCAAGATGTGGACGTTCCGCGTGCACGCCGAGTGCTGGACGCTCGCGTCGCGCCGCATCGCCGACCCGGTCGGCTACGCCACCACCTGGTGCAAGTCCCTGATCTCGACCAACTGGAGCTTCAGCGGCGTCACGCCCGCCTCCAAGACGGACCGCCTCCCGCCCGCGCTCGTCTCCACCGTCACCCCCTACGGCACCAACTACCGCTCGGTGAGCATGCACCGCCTCGAAGACTTCGACGGCCTCGCCGGCGAGCTGGGCGTCGACCGCGTCCCCACCGTGCACCGTCCCGTCCCCCTCGAGGCGCTGGACCTGCCCTGCCACCCGTCACCGGCCCAAGCCCCGTCCTTCTGGCCCACCCAGGCCACCGACGCCTTCTCCGTCCTGCCCGAGGAGCTCCTCCAGCAGATCATCCAGGACATCACCACCGCCGACCTGCTCAGCCTGCGCCGCGCCTCCCGCACGGCATGCCTCGTCTCCCGCGTGGGCAGCCTCCCGCAGAGCTTCTGGCGCAGCCGGTTCACGCCGCGCTTCGAGATGGGTTTCGCCCTGCCTGAGAAGGTCGGGAGTGACGTCGACTGGCGCGGGATGTATTTCCTGACGCGCCGCGCGCTGCTGCGGCAGTGTGTGGTGTTCCCGAGCATGGATAGTCCGCTGCTGACAAGGCTGGCGAAGAGGAGGTATTGGTGGGAGAGGTTGAGGAGGAGTGCGGAGATGCATGATGATTGGGAGTGGTTTTGAGACGGGGGTGGTGGGTGGTAGGGGGGGAGGTTGTTTTGTCAACACCATCATGCGCTAGTGAAAAAGGGGGGCCGGGTGGTGGTCGTTTGTGTAAGTGGAGCCTCATATCGGTTGGAGTTGGGCTAGCACACCAGGGTTGGGCTGGTCATGAGGGCAATACGAAGTAACGAACGAGCATACGGATCTTGATTTCGGAGGGGTCGGGACGGGGAAATCATCAACAGCGAGACTGGCTAGACAGAGAGAGACAGGGTTGGTATCATGGCAATTGCGGGGCCAAACACGAGGTGAACACTATATTAAGTGGTGGCGGTTGGGAAGGACCTTGGACAAAGTTCTTTGGTATGTAGTTTTCACGAACCATACACAGCCTCGGGTGTCTTTTTTGGGGGGCGTCGATTCCGTTTCCCGAGTCGATCTGTGTGAGACCCGTCTGCTTTGTCCGACCCTCCAAGTCCAGGCCAAACAAAGTGCCACCACAGACGAAAGAAGAAGGCCAGTGCAAACGACGCACTGCCCCCCGGATCAGGAATGCTTCCCGCCCACAACAAAGACGACCCGGCATCATCGCCCGCCCGACCCATTCCAGTCCTCTCAACGCCCCTAAAGCTCTCCCTTTGCCAGCAAAAAACCACAACCCCCCCTTCGTCGTTAACCAACAACCCCGAAAAACAACAACATCCACAACCCATGAACCACCAACCCACCAACGACACCCCACCAGACTCACCAAAATCACATCAACCCACCACCATGCCCCCAACCCAACCCCGCTACACGCTCCACAAACCCCTCTCCCCATCCCTCTTCCTCGTCCGCCGCACCGGCGCCAACGCCACCGAAGAAACCCTCCTCGCCCGCCCCCTCGACGAGCCCTCCCCCTCCCACCCCGTCAACTCCACCAAATCCGCCGTGCTTGCCCTCCTCCAGCCGCCTAGCACGGCCGGCACCGCCCTCGCCAACCTCCTCAACCACGAGAACATCGTCTCGATCCGGGACGAGCTGGTTGATTTCCCAGCTGAAGTCGGTGGTGGAGGGGGTGGGGCGGCCGGCAGGAGGAGGAGGATGTTCCTGTGGGACTGGGCGGATGCGGGGACGTTGGCGGGGGTTTTTGCGGAGTATGAGAAGGAACTGGTGACCCCGCCGGCGTCGGTTTCTTCGGGGCAGATTGGGGGGAGGAAAGGGGTGAAGGGGGGGTTCTTGCCGGAGGGGTTTGTTTGGCATATTGGGCTGGGGATGGTGAGGGGGTTGCAGTGGCTGCATGAGGGGGTTAGGGAGAGGTATGGGGTGGAGGGGGGACAGAATGGGGGGAGGTGTAAGAGGGTGAGGGGGAGGATGGGGCCGGAGAGGGATTGGATGCCGGTGCTGCATCGGGATTTGAAGGCCGAGAATGTGTTTCTGCAGCATCCGAGGGGAATTGAGACATATGGGGCAGTGAAGCTGGGGAATTTTGAGAGATGCTGGGTGTCTGGGAGCGTGAGCAGGTCGAAGGAGACGCCCGTAGTGGCAATGGAGTGGGAGGATGGCCCGTCGCTGGGGGAGTTGAGGGACCGGAGGGAGAGGTGGGAGAGAGAGAAGATGGGGGTTGAGAGGGTATGTTGCCTTTGCCCTGAGGGTTCAAGACCTACACTGACATTCCCAGGCCCACCGCCCGTACACCGAGGGTAGCGAGCTCTTCGCTGTCGGCGCGCTGCTCTACCGCATGATGTGCGGATACCCCCTGCCACCCGCCGAGGAGTGTCCCGAGTGCGGGTGCGTGCACCTGACCAGCAACGACGTGGCCGGGCACACGCCCTGCGAGCACGATTGTGTCGGCGACGTCAACATCGACGAGGTGTTCAAGCCCCTGTTCAACTACACGGACGGGCTCAAGGAGTTCGTCATGCTGCTGCTGCGCCTGAACCGCAGCGACGAGTGGCGGGCGAGCATCGTGATGGACATCGTCTGGCCGCGGTACGAGCACTGGACGGCCACGACCGAGGACGGGCAGCTGCACCGCGACATCTACGACGATATCTGGTTCCGGCAGCAAAACCAGGAGAGGTTGCTCAAGAGCCAGCACCGCGTCGGCGTGGAGGAGAGAATGGTCAGCGACCAGGATGAGGATATGGTGGAGATTCCAGTCGATGATAGTGTGCTGGTTGTTTAGAGGTCGCTGTCGTGTACTTTTAGTGTGTTGGGCAGTTTTTTTGGTTTCACGGTGTCCATTTCGAGGTCAAACCCGATTCCAGAGAATATCCGTCAGTTTTGTGGTTGCCGTGTTGAGCCTGGAGTGGTAGGTTGGTTGTAAGCCAAGGCAACACTCGTGTCGTTGAAACCCCGCGCTCCACTGTGCTGCAGCTGCCTCGGGGCTAAATTAGCGTGCTTATCGATAAGTAGCCGGCCCTGGCCCACTGCGCCCAGTTCCCCAGTGCCAGATCCCACTGCTCGGCTTCCCTTGCTCCTGTCGCCCGCAGCGCCAAGGTTCGCCAATTTCGCAACACCACCTCGCACCTGGCATCCCATCTCGCCATCGAGCTCACCTGGGACTCCCCTTCGTATCGAGCACAGCACATCTAGCCCCGCCATCTACCTGTCGACAGCCACACCTCTCAGCAGCACCTCGCCAACACCACCGCCGCCATGTCGCGCGTATTGCAGATGCCCCCGCCGCCGCCGCTGCTCCTCACGAAGCGGGTGACGGCCTTCCTGCGCGCCAACCTGTCGCCGCACATCCACTCGGCTATGTTGACCACCCCGGCCGGCAGCCTGCTTGCCCACGCCAGCAACCTCCCCGCGAGCGCCCTCCGCCGCCAGGCCGCCGTCGCCGCCTCGCTCTGGGCCCTCCAAGCACCCGCCAACACAGCCCAGCCCTCGCCGGGCCCAACGGGTCCCGCCATCCCGACCGGCAGCACAGCCCGCACGCGGAGGAGCGGCAAGCCCGCTGTCCCCGCCGTCACTGTCCAGCTTGACAACGGCTCTGTATTCGTCATCCGCCGCCTGCGCTGCGGCATGCTCTTCATCTGCATGGGCGGCGCCGAGGGGACCACAGGAGGCGCAGCCAGCCATCGCCCCGTCCCCCACCACACCCGTCTGAGCCACACCCTCCCGGTCCGGCCGTCTGCCGCAGACTCGACGCCGCAGTCCCAGGACGAGACCCTCTCCACGGCCACCACAACAACAACCACAGCAACGACCACCACCCTCCCAACCGACACCTCTCCGCCCATCTCAACCCCGCCACCCCAACACCAACAAGACCAACCCCCACCCCCAACAATAACCACCACCACCGCAACCACCCCGCCACCAACAACCTCCCCCACGCCCCCCCAACAAACCACAACCCTCCCCTCATCCGCTCCCGGCACCAACCCCGACCTCGCCGTCCCCACACCCCCCCTCGGCTCCCCCTCCGAATCCGCCTCCATCTTCTCCACCCACACCGCCCACACGATCGGTGCCGCGTCGACAACCAGCACCGCGACAGTCTCTGGCGGGAGCAGCGTGTCCATGATGAGGCGGCAAGTGGAGGAGCTCGCAAGGTGGCTGGATGAGCGGTTGGGGGGGTTGTGCGTGCCTGAGGAGGGGGTGGGGGTTGGCCACGGAAGTGGGGGGGTGGAAGGGAGGGAGGGGAATGGGAATGGGGGAGTGGAGGTGAAGTAGGAGGGGATTTTTGGATAGGATGGGGGGTAAAAGGAAAAGGAGAGGGAGTGGGAAATGATAAGGGAGAAAGAGAAGATGCATGGATTAATAGAAGGGGGGTTGAAGGGATAGAGAAAGGAGTGATAGGATAACAAATCCGGGCCAGAGCAGGTGAAGGGATAGGATACACACCACCACCCGGTATGCAGCATGAATGAACTTGTCTAAAGACACGGAGCGG
Source organism: Staphylotrichum tortipilum (assembly GCA_033296695.1). Taxonomy (NCBI): domain Eukaryota; kingdom Fungi; phylum Ascomycota; class Sordariomycetes; order Sordariales; family Chaetomiaceae; genus Staphylotrichum; species Staphylotrichum tortipilum. The sequence continues at coordinate 518 of MU855520.1, read as the reverse complement.
CCGGATCAGCTACCCTCTAAACAGGCAGACAGAAGAGTGACCGATCTTGATTATGATCAATCCTTATTTGTCATCACCAATGCCTGACACTTCAACAAACCACCTCCTAGCCCAGGTACATCATATTATATATATTAATGGTAAACCAGGCCTACCTAGAATTTTGCTACCCCCTTGACTTGACTGAGCCTATGTATGCTGTATAGGCTCCAGATGGTTATCCCCATG